>DWLS01004529.1:0-13835 GCA_018246255.1 Pachliopta kotzebuea | reverse complement strand
AGGCGAGTCGATCTTTATTTTTGTACGAAATATTAACATATTTTCCTTCATCTAAAAAGGGTTTTACAGTTATAATTCAGGTTAACAGGGTCATTGACTTTTATTTCGGGCATAATAACGGGGTATTGTAATTTTTTTTTTAACTTCTAAAACAGTGTATTAACGTAATATAAAGTTAATAGTTCAAGAGTTCGCTTGTAATAAACAGTAGAAAATATTTCTTTCTCGTGTTCCCTTAAAGGTGGTAGCATCACTTTTTTAACCTTTACTTTCCGTGGTGATGGAGTTGGTAACTGTGGCCTGGTCACTGATGGTGAAGCGAGAACCCAGCTATTTTATGATGTAGGCTTAGCTGGAGTTGGTCATTGTAGAACGGGTTTATTAACCCCAGATATAAAATAAGAGGGACTACATATTTTGTATAATCCAAAACTCATCATTGATTCATCATCAATCATTGTATAAAAAGATCTAGAAGTAGTTATTGAAATTCTCTCTCTCCCTCTCTCTTGTTTGAGGATCATGTAGTAGTAAATCATACACAACAGTTATATGATAATACAGCACTATTCCCATATCCAGCAGCAGAAGACGTCTATCAGCTGATGATGGTGATAACACCATATCAGGCAGTAAGGTCTTCAACTGACACAGTGCTATTCTGCCTGTCATATAGTGATTCGACGATCTACTAAGTGACGAGCCTATGTCCAGCAGTGGGCGTCTAATAGCTAACGTTGTTGAAAGCATCATGCTTCCTACCGAGGATCCTGTTCCCACGCTAAGGACCAGCACCAACGTGGTTTTCATTTGGAAGTATCCTTCTCAAGATTTTCTCACACTACACTGAAGAACCGCAGCTCCCATTTCTATTGCCAAATTACAATGCAAACATTACTGTGTTTGATTAAGTATGCTAGTGAAATTACTGGGGTAACGAGACTTAATACCTTTTGTCTCAAAGCAATAAGCGCAATGTGGTGCTTTGTCTTCTAAGTCGTATTTCCCCATGACTGAGGGTCGTGGTCATCATGTGTACTGAACCATACGACGACTTTCTCATCAGTTATAATGGAGTGGTGTTGCCATTGTTATCCCTATTTCGCATATTCATCATCACATAGATATGTAGGTTTCCTCACGATGTTCTCTTTCACCATCAGAGCACGTGGTATCAGTTGATGTTATACTAACTGCGCGTATATTGAACAATTCATTGGCGGGGGTCGGATTCGAACCCGGCAACTTTAGCGTGGAAGGCTGGAGTTATAACAATTAGGCTGTCACTAGCATGGTACTGTGTATACCATCTTAAATAGCCACGTTGTTATGGGTCGGCATATCACTCACTATCAAGTGAACGCATTGCTCGTCTCGTCGGATAAAAGGAGCACCATATAGTTATTCTATTACAGTATAGTTACAGTGTCCTTCGAAACAGAACACGGCGCCTTACTTCTTTTTTCTTCATCATCAGCCGATAGATGTCTATTTCTGGATTTGCCCCTCAATAATGAGGGAATTTGGCCCAATGCGGGTTGGAGGGTAGCCAGAGCCTCGTTTGTTGATTGGTAAGGTGTACCACTAGAAGATGAGGTTGGCTTGGGTCCCGTGATTTGTTATATGGGACCCTTTACACCAACAGCGCCTTACTGCCTATATTATCAATCACTGATAAATAAATATTAAATTGTTCATATTTATTGTTGTCAAGTGAATTAAATTCATTGTCGACAATTTCCATCGTTCACTTTATCACCTTTCATCTTTTCCCCGTTTGATAAATTACTTTTGAACTCGTGTTATACTCCCGAAGGTTTCCTCGGAGCCTTTACATCATCTAACAGTGGCCCCTCACCGCCACGCATAATATTTAGCCGGTAGATTTATTGCCTGGTGTTACCTGTGATTAATTCACCCACGTCTACTGTCTTCTGATCATGAGTAAATTGATATTGTTATGTTTTATTACCTCTCTCATAAATGGAGACGTGAAGTTGATTGTTTTTTTTAACCAACTACAAATAAAAGGTTATTTTTATATTAACATATTTTATTACTTTACTGTTTCTTATTATAGAGCAAGGCTTTCATGTGAAGGTTTACTGGTAGGTCATTGTAGTTACAGACCATTTAAGTAGGTATCAGCTATTATTTCTACAGCCAAACAGTATAGTGCAAATATTACTATGTTCCAGTTTGAAGGGTGTTGTAAGCTAAAGAAATTACTGAGGTAACGACACATTATAACTCAACTTGACGAGTGCAATATGATGTTGTATATACAATCTTAACCAGCGCTTCGTTATGGGCTAAGGTTACACTTACCATCAAGTGAACGCCTTGCTCGACTCGTTGAATAAAAAAATATTCATCTGTCTGATAATATACAACATATTGATAACTATACACTAGTAATTTTACTACCTTAGTCTCACTAATCATAGTTATATTACTAAAATATAGCTTTGGAATTCACAGTCAAAATATTCGTTTCAAAGAAATTAGATTCGTTGGGAATGTTTCAAATAAGTTTCTGAGTAGTATTCTTGAAAGTTTTCTACTTCTACTGGACTCGGACAGTTTAGAGTACTGAAATTATATTGAAAGGTTTATTAAAACTTTAAGTCAAATATTTCTCATGATTTATGTAAATAGGAAGTTAAAGTAATAAACATAGAACAGTTCCTATTAAATATATAAAAACCTTAAGAAGTAGTTTACATAGTGCAATATAGAGATTTAAATATCATCATCAACTGATACTGCTGGACATAAACCTACCTCTTTGGGGGGGTATTTGGACAATTTCCCACCATACTGGCTCAATGCGGGTTGGGGAGCCTATGCCTCGTTTGTTGATCTGCAGGCTACACCACGAGTAAGTGAGGTTGGCTTGGGACTCCTGAATTGTTGAAACAAATTAAAATGTGATGGTCTTCTTCAAAGGAAAAGGGGAAAGAGCAAACAACAACAGGAAGAAATTATTAAGTATTTGTATATGGTGAGAAGGCGTGAAGGTCCCACACAACAACTTACGGAACCCGAGCCTACCTCACCTGCTCGTGATGCAGCCTGCTGATCAACAGACCAGACGCTAGCTCTCCTACCCCCATTGAATCAGTGTGGTGGGAATTAGCCAAAATCCCCTACTATTGGAGGAGGTCTGTCCAGCAGTGGACGTCTATCTTCATCAGTCGATATACGTTTACTCCTAGAAATAGGACTCCGCTAATAGTAAAGCGATTTGGGCCGTCTCCTATCACGCTGACCCATAGTCATAGTCAAAGTGGACGTCTATCGGCTGATGATGATATACTATTATTGAGAACAAACTAAATATTTCTGTGAAAGTTCTAGATCTTAGTGAAAGTTTTTCAAAATCTTTCCTCCTAGCGGTGGATGCTGTAGTGATCAGGTTACCATGTCTCTAATTTCCAGAAAAAAAAAGAAAGAAAAAGTTTCTTAAGACGTCAGCAAGTTCTTGTTTACCCACATGCTTGTCTTGTTGACATAGATTTCTGTTTGCTTACAAAGCGCTATAAAGAAACCGCGTTATTATAGTTCAGTAGCTAATTAGTGATATGATTACCTGAAAAACTATCTGGGCTCTCAGTCATCGTTTCTAATCACTTGATGTTAAGTGATACGCTAGCGCATTACAACGTATTGCTAGTTTGGATGAAACACTACAATGTAGTTGTCATTTTGAGATATTATTTTACTGGTGGTAGGTTTTTTTTACCAGAGATCGTCTATATAGGTACCATAGCAACTCTTATAGCAGCCGACAAATAGTACCGTGCGAATATTACTGTGTTACAGTATGGTAGTCAAATTACTGGGATCACAAGTCTTAACACTGTACGTCTCAAAAGGATGAGCGCAATGTTGTGTATACAATTTTAACCTGTGTTATGTGCAAGTGTTTCACTTATAATCAGGTGAACGCCTTGTTCATTTAATTGACTCAAAGCATAAAAAAAAATATCGACAGTCACCTGATAACAAATGATATGGTCAGCCTATTACAAAGTTGGCATTAGTTTAGATGGTATACACAGAATTTCAGCGTTCGTCTTGAGGCGTACGGTGTTAAAGCAAATTACTATAGTAATTTTACTAACTACAACTACCTTCAAACTAGAACACAGTAATTTGCAGTCTACTATTTCGTGAATAAAATAGGAGTTGCAGTGATCTAAACAGTCTCGGGCAATGGATCTACAATCATTAGATTAAAGGGAAACAGATATTGAAATATCATACGTGTTAAACTTCTAAAACTTCTCTTTGGGACAGTGTTAAAAAAACTTATTGCACAGCGTACAATATTTCCACTGGTATATTTTACTGGTATATTTTCACCGCCGTACCAGTTTTTAGTTGGGTATACGGAAGTTAAACGGTGTTTACCGGCTTCGCGATAGTGAAAAGTGCAAAAGCCGAAGTGATTTATAGTCCGCGAGCGCGCTACGGAACTGTACTTCAAACGGGATACCGAAATATTTTCAGAGTATTTCCGGTAAATATTTTCATTAAATTTCACACGTTTTACCCATTTTCACTTACTTATATCTCTTATATATTATTTATTAACCAGACGTTTCTATTTACACCACCAACAGTCACAAAAGGCCTCACGTTAATGTTTTGACTATGCCCCCGCAGATTTACTTACCGTCCTTAAATTGTTTCAATCATCATCATCATTAATAGCCGATAGACGTCTTACAAGACCTAGAAAATAATGTAGCGATTTAGGCTATGTAACTACTATGATGGCCAAATGCGGGTTAGTGGGGAGCCAGAGCCTTGTTTGTTAATTAGCAATGTCGACCACGAATAAGAGGTTGGTTTTAGTCCCTTCAGTTATTATGCGGGACTATTTACACCCTATAATAAACAATTATAGAAAACTGTTTACGTAAATATGTAGTACATATGTAATACATGTTCTTATAAATGTTATTATATTGTTTCAGGTACTAAATAAAGAAATATTTTCTATCTATATTAAGTGAAAAATTTCATGTTAAAGGTGAGTTGTTTCGATGAATTTATTATCCGTGAAGTTTTCCTTTTACCGAAAATTGAGTGATAAATAAATATTTACTGTTTAAAGAAAATATTAACGCCAAAATATTGACAGCAGAAACTTTGAAATGCTATTAAAGAGAAACATTTTGATGATTGAGAGCGATCTGCGGTATAGAAATCTGTACTGCCTAATATCAGTTATCTTATTCCACTGCTGGTCATTTACCTCTCCTATTAATGAAGGGGATTTGGGCCATATTCTACCATGCTGACCCAATGCGTGTTGGTGTGGAGCCAGAGGTTCATTTGTTGATTATCAGGGTGCACCACAAGCAAGTGAGGTTGGCTTGAATCCTATTAGTTGTATAGGACCCATTAACCCCTGTCAGCTGGATATGTAAGCGGTTAAATATATAAGCTCGTAGGTGAAAGAGGCTGTTCTTCTACAAGCAGTATAAGTAAATAAGTTCTTATGTTCTCGGGAATGAAAAGAAGTTTCTTTAGCAGGACATTCGTAAGTTCAAATTGTTCTCAAGAGACCGCTCCGCCGTCGCCAAAGGTCTCCGCGGCCCGCCACGCTCATTGTTCTGCCGTTTCACTTTAATTAAAACTTTTCTTAAATAAGAGGTTTATGCTCTTTTCTCTATTATTCAAACAAAAAAAACTTCAACTTCTAAAAGCTCTTCTAATGCTTACTTCTTATTAATAAAAGTTTACCAGCAAATTTCTTTTTTTAACAATCTGATGTCAGACGTGTTTCAACTGATACGAACTGTAACGAGTTCAAGTTTAACATCAAAGTTAAGTTAGAAAGACGGCTTGCTTAATGTACGACGCCAAATGGTACTTAAGCGCGTGTAACCTGCACGGTTAAGTGAATGCTTAATGAGGTGCGATGGGGGACTGCTTCCCAGGAGTCTCGGATTCTGATCTCGGGTGGTCTTAATCGGAAATTAGTGGGAGATGAGTTCACTGGGTGCTTATTAATTTTGGTGGTTTCATTATTATTAATAACTGACAAGTCTCTTGAAAGCCTAAACACGACTTGCCGAAGTCTTAATAATTACTACAGTGTTTATATAAAGACTAAAGTTCTAGTTTTTTATGGCTATTCTTAATAGTGCTTCGTTGAAAGTATGTGTAGCTGGGATGGTTAAAGGTAAGTGTTATTCTCTTTACCTATAATCCGTTTAAGCAGTACTTATATTTCTACTTATACAGGTAAAAGTGTGTTTTTCTAATTGAAGAGTGTTGTAGATAGCAAAGTTGTTGAAGTGATGAGCGGTTTTTTATGTGAAAAAGCGACGAATCAAGCTAGTCGTTTACGGGATATCTGAATTATATGCCTGCCTATATTATGAAGATTAGGATTATATACACAGCACCACATCGTAGCTTTGAGACATAAGTCTCGTTGCCCCAGTAATATCACAAGTTTTCAACATCAACCAAATCGGAACGGTAATGTTTGCGCAGTATTGTTTGATAATGTAGTACGCTACCTTCATATATTTTTTTTAATTCTCTTTATTGTATAATCCTTAACTAAGGTTACCAAAGGCGGGCTTAATGCCAGCATTCTCCATCAGCCAACCTTTTGGGGAGGTGAGATGTTGAGGTAGGTAGAAATACTTGAGAATTTAATTCAATTATTTAATTTGTATGTATAACTATCAATGAAGTTACATAAATACAAAATTACATAGATAATATATACATGCATATATAGATATAAGTAAACATATACGTACATAATTAAATTTTTCTTAAACAGAAAAGTATACATGTAATATTACTTTTCTGTTTAAGAAAAATTCAAAGATTATTTTGGTTAGAATTAAATATATATATAATAAAGAAAGTAAAAATTAATCGATATTCTTCTAGCTCCCGCGATCTTCTAATGATATCAGAGTCTCTAATATTTTTAGATTCGCTAATATAAATGATAAACTGTGGATCTTCTCTTACTTGAGAGTCAATAATTCGTTTACCACTCGTGTTGAAATCATGATGATGACTTGATGAAAGCTCTTCTTCTTTTTGAAATCGTAGCTGGAACATTATTTCTACTGATGGACGTCTGCTCGACACAGCTCGAAATGATTTTAATTACGAGCGATCTCTATTTTTTCTACATTAGTGTATGGTCAAATTCATATCACATTTTTGTTTCTCTTCTTTCATTTAACTTCATTGAATCTTCTGTTAAGTATTCTTCTTTAATATCTGCATTAATTCCTTCAGTAAGTTTATCTTGATATAAAAATCTAATACAAATAAATTACAGTCAACTCTTTGCTACAGATCACATCATAACTACACGAACTTTACGAATCGGAAAGTAACTTGTCGTAAACAGCATTGTTTCTTGCTCAGCTTTATTTTACTGGCAATTTTATTTCTTGTCCGTGTTGCTGTGTCTTCGAGCCTGCTTACTGGTAACTAAGTTCAGTTTTATGGCACACGCTCCTGTCGTATACCTTATTGGAAACATGATACGTGGCAAAGAGTTAGTTATAGCTAAAGTAGCTGTCTGAAAACTTCACTTTGTTTCAAAAATTTTTTATTAGAGAATACGAGCGGAACGTTCATCTGATGGTGAGTAATACCCCATATTACTAGTTTAGGATTAGGTTAGGATGAAACTACAACTCCTCATTGTACTCGGTATCAGACATGAGATTTTAAATCTCATTACTAGTTAGCCACTAGCTACAACACCATTCAAACTGAACCACATTAATATTTGCATATTACTATTTGTCAACAGAAACAGGAGTTGTGTTTGTAACTACTTAGATGATCTTTTACTAGTAAAAGAAGTCTACGACCAGTAAAAAATTCCCAAACAGCTGATGACTATTCCACCAAGAATGGATAACTAAGAAGAATACTCAACATACATGAATCTACAAGCCTTGAACTTCAGGTAGTAAAATTTGAATTACTGATGGTTCACAGTACAGAATACAACCTAGATAAGCAATGAATACGTATTACTGTGTACCAGGCATTGGTTTTAGTTATATTACTATCGTAACGAAACTTAACATATTTTGTTTCACACGACAAGCGCAATTTATGACAATGTTTACCAAATTAACAAAAGTTATGTCGCTATGGGTGGATTACTTAACATCAGGTGAACGTCTCGCTCTCAGCGTTAGAGCATTACATATACAATGTATATATCTTATATATAACAAGAATTTATAGTAACGTATATTTAGATATGCCTCTACATAGCATTTGTTGTGTAGAACAATGCGGAAGTTTCCACCGTCGCTGTTACAAGCAGCAATGACGCGGACGGCCCACTTCGTAATCGCTTCCATGCAGCGGTCTGCTCCAATGTTATTAACGTTCCGGGCTTTATATCTTCTAGAATGTTCTCTTTTTAATAATATTTAAGACGACTTGATAATATTACTTTAAGTTATTATAAAAGCTTTTAGAAACAATGCAAACCCTGCAAAAATATCGTGAAATACGAGACTTAGATCTAGCAATGGATGATGATGATTAACATCTCTTTATCTTAAAAGTCTTACGGATGTCTACTATTTTATTATTACAAATGTATTGTAAAAATGTTAAACTTTAGAACCTTTTTTTTGTATTCAAACATCATCATCATCCAGCGGCAGTCCATTGATTGACATAGGTGTCTCGCAAGGCACGCTACTTAGCCCGATCTTTATTGTATTACTTAATTAGTTATCCCATACATTTTTTACTACTTTTTAATATAAATATTAAGTTAGTTATCAATGAGAACAATATCTTTGTCTAAGTAAACAAATAATTCTCAAATTTAGGTTATAGCTACATCGAGTAACTACGGCACCATTAAATAAGTAATCCTCGAAATTCATTCTCGTAACGGCGCTGTAACGTGATGAATAAATCCCATTGCCTGATAGGCATTATGGTAAACGACAGCAATATCGCTAAAGAAAATGGCCGCCAATAGTATAGAAGAGATTGTCTGAGGGGTGTTGCTATAATGTATGTAGCAGTTTTGTCTATGAAATTATTAATTTACTAGTAGTAGGTGTGTTATCGGAAACTGTTTAGGTACCACTGCAACTCCAATTTTTGTACCAATTGGAAGTATGCAAATTTTGCTGTGTTCCAATATGGAACGGCGTTATTCTTTTCCTTTAGGCGATAAACTCGATTATGAATTGTCTGCAAGATGCGAAAGAATCGACAATAATATCTAATTGTAGAAAAAGAACATTTATGATACTTAGATTTAATCTATGATATTGTAGAAAGTTATTTTTAATAATCTCTATAATCACAATTTATATTAAACTTGTAAATTTAGCCAAGTTATTGTGGACCGTGGACCTTCTTTTCTAAAAAGAGAGCCAATATATCTCTTTCGTAAGCAAAGTGCAGGTATATAGATGTTAACTTAAGCTGTTATTCTTGGAACATGACAGCTTCCTTACGATGTTCTTCATTATTGGTATCTCTAGCTCTAGTCAAAAGCAAAACCTCAGCTCTTTGAAACGTACAGTTGCCTTCCAAACTGCTGCTTGCTATCAGAAACTAATAATCAGAAATGTTTACTTTGTTGTTTTTTATATTACACCAAATAACCTTTAACAATAGCTTTAAGTTTTATAAGTAAGTGTACACGGAGGAAGAGATTTGAAAGAAAGGCAGCAATAACTCAACGGAAGTGCTGCGGAGAAAGCCTGCTTCAAATTATTTACCAGGAAATGAGTTAAGCAACAATGAGGGAAAGTATAAACGAAGAAAAGTTACCGAGCTGACGTCTAAAGGAACAAAGTTGTGTCAAATGAGCTATGAGGCTTTGCGGCGTGATCTTACGTGTGTTATACTTAGTATGATGTACTTAATTTATCCATTGGCAAACATAAATGTTGTATTAAACAAAGTTAATTAAGAACAACTGATTATTGAAAAGTTCATTTTGCTACTCGCTTGTTTTTTTTGAATCAAAGTCGTTTATACAAAACATTCAGATTGTATTTTGTACTATTAGTAAAATACCTGTAAGAAATTCTAAATAAAGCAAAAATTATGATGATCATGGTATGTGAAATCAAATTTTGATTCGGTATCGATAAAAATGCCGATTTTCAAGACAGCGGTAACGAGATAATGTATTTTACTAGGTAACGGGATTTACATTAGGCTAATATCTCGATCTCTAATGATGCATCAACTAAGTCGAATATGGTGAAGCGTGGACTATTTATTACGGACATAATGAACATTCTAAGAAAATACGGATTCGGAAACACATCTAACATCCAAGTCTCCAGTAGGTCTAATCTATTCATTTTGAAGCAAGAAAGAGAAGCTGTGAAAACAGATACACAATATAGAAATTCATTATAAGGATTAATAAATAAACAAGTAAACAGCGCTAAACTTATTACACCCGTCTTTTGGATGAGAGTTAATAAAATGAAATCCAAGCGCGATACACTGAGCTGTGCGTAAATCCTTCAAATAAACATGTATGTTAAATCACTGTAACAAGATTCAACGACAAAGGCCTTTCATTTTATTAAAGAAGCGGCGAACTACGAAACTTGTGAACAGTCCATAAAAGGAAACCCCTCTTCTATTTATGACGTGTTTGAGATAAAAAAAAAAGAACAAGCAGAAACACGAAGACACTAAAGACAATAAGATTATAACGTTATTGAATATAATACAGTTGCTTAAAAAAATATTATGACGAAAAATATATATTTACCTCCATTTACATTTGATTTTATCTGGTATCCGGCGGAGTTACTTCTTCTATTCTCTTTCAATCAACAAACAAAATATACTCATTCTTTCTTTCATTCTTCATAGATCTTTCTCTTCATTCATACGTTAATGTTCATTCAATAATAATCCATTCATTCACATTCATTTATTCGTTCAGTCGCCATTTTAATTTCGTTACTTCCAAAGAGCGATTCGTTGCGAGAGTGAAACTTGTTGAGTAGACTTTACTAATTCTATTAACAACTCAATCTGAACCTGTCCATTATTTTATCTGTAGTATGACCTCAATTTCACTTAGTGAAGAATGGTAATGAGGCCATGGATGGTGAAGCTTGATCATCCAAATTATTTCTTCTCTCATATATTGATGATGAACACAATGATATTGATATAGCGGCAGATTTATAATGTGATGATAGGATAGCCTTGCTAAAATCATACCACTAACTATATTCCAAAACTTGTGACCTTGGAATTAAATCAGATACTTGTCACTAATTTAACTGTCTTCTTTCCTTCTTTCTTTCTTTCTTATAATTAATTTTATCTCAACGCTGCGAATTAACATTTAAACTAGCACCACATTGTTTCAAGTAGTCGCTTACTGAGTCATCACCATCTTGCTAGCCTCTTCACTTTGCTTAATATAAAAAAAAACCCGTAAAGTTACTGATAATCTTACCGAGAATCAAATTTATGTACCGTTATTAAAAAGTTTCCCTTTACAATTTCTCTCCTCTTAGTACGGCCTCAATTGTAACAATACAAAACTTTTCTATATAAATCTAAAGCGAAATTACTTCGGGCGATAAAAATAGCTCACGTTAAACATTTCGCGGGGTTTGGTGGTGATCTATCAAAAGGAGGAGAAGAGAGGAGAAGTGGGGGAAGGGGAATGTATAAAAGTTATCGAGTTGGCTCAATTTTTGCTTCGTGTTCCTCGTTAAGTTGTGTGGGTGAAATATAAATTGGTTGTTAACAAAACAAACCTGGATAATGTTTAATAATACAGTTTCAAAAGAAGAAAAAGATAATTTATCTTATCTTTATATATTGGAAATAAGAGATATTTCTATATTTGCTTTTAAATCGAGGAGTTTATATAATATTTTTTGTCATTGGATCGTATTGATGAGTAAGAAGAACTTATACTGAAAATTCAATAGAATTTTGGACGAAAACAAATTATATTCTATTTTCCTCTGTTTCAATCACAGTGTGATTTTTTTTACAGGACTAAAAATATTTTAAGTTTTTTTTAATTAGCATAGAAATCCATGTCCTATATATTGTATATATAATTATTTGTTTTTTATATATTTTTTAAATTTATGTATATATTATCATATAGCAATATTATAAAATAAATTTACTTATTGTTAAATACATTTATAATGCTTGGAATGAAATATGTTTTGACATAGAATATATCCTTTAATAAATGACATACTAAATAATATTCCAAATAATGATTCGCGACTAATGTTAATTGTATGTGTTTTATTATATATATTATTGCAGTGATTCTGATATGTTGTTAATACTATTAATGGTTTGTCGTTTTATATTATACATAGATGTGTATATTTTATTAATACTTTATACATTTATTACAAACAATCTAAACTTAAATAATAAACAGATCAAAATAAAAACTAAATATAACTCAACAAAAACGAAGCATAAAAAGGGTAAACACTTTGGGTAGAAAAATTTGCGCAGGTCAATATATTAAAATCATTATATGTATAAATGTGTATTTATAATTAAAGAGGAAATTGGCAACACTTCGGATAGATGGCAGCACTGTTTCACTATTATTACTTTGTACAAGCTCTAGAGTTGGCGGTGAGTCTTTCTTTGACCGTCGACGGGAGTACAACTCGCGAAGAAAGTGTTGAAGTATACAGCTTCAGTGTATGAAATATATAATGTTAGTAATTAACCTTATCTCTTGTTACTGTATTAGTTTAATAATCTAAACATTTTATTAAAAGAGAACTCGTTATTTTCTCGCCGTGCTCTTCCCAGCCTACTCCATCGACCCGGCAATAAAATATAAACGTACCATCAATCAAGAGGTTTTCTTTCCATTAAACCCCTTCAATCACCGACACGTGAACACGCTTGGATCACGCAAATTTGCGTGAGAGACGAATATACACGTGGGTTTATGAATCTATTTTTAGTTAAGGATTTGTTACGTACGCCTCTATGTCGCCGGAACACATATTGAAAGTGCTGCCTCTGTAATTGTTATTAGCATCGAATTGAAATTCAGCGCTTCACAAGATCGATAAAAGAAAGAAAGTAAAGAGACTAGAGCTTTTAGTGGAATTTTGACTTGTTATTTAAGTTCACGTATCCACCAAAATACCAGCCCACGAGGAAAATCGCCTTTGAGGTGGATTGACCAGATAAAAGCTGAAATATATAGCTCATCCTTACTACACGGCAAATAGAGAGGAGAGGTGGCATTTTGACAAGTCTCGTCAAGAAAGTTCTGCGTCAAGAGAAGAAATTAAAAAAAAGTTTCTTCACAATACAGATATAGAGTTCACTTCATACTCTTATTTATTCTAGGAAGCGATAAGACTAGGTAAATAATATGGCGATCAATAACAATATAGTAATAACAATAGATTATATACACTGTTTTAAAGGACAAAATGTTTCCTTACCCCAGTAATTTGACAATTTATAACTCCCTTCAAATAGGAATACAGTATACGTACAGAGAAAGGCGCAGCAGAAGTACCAGTTTATATCGTCTTTGTTAATAGAAACCTAACTTGTACTATTAAGAGAAAAGCTAATAAATAAATTGTAATACATTCCTCAATGATCCTGATAAAATTAATAACATTATTTAAAAATTATTACATTATAATACAAAGTTTATTATGTTACTTGTACATTCTTTATATTCTCGTAAAATTCCTTCAGAGATGAGTGTGTTTCAAAATCCTTAAAAATATAATTAATATATTATTAATACGATATAGTGACACAAAATATCTTCATATAAA
>DWLS01004528.1:0-13836 GCA_018246255.1 Pachliopta kotzebuea | reverse complement strand
AGTAACTGGTGATTTCTAGAATGTACCGACTGTCGTCGCGTCTAAACAGTTACAAAGAGATCGTTATGGATACTTACTACTTCGCATTCGCTGTTTCCAAACGATTAACAATGATCTTCAATATATATGATCACATAAAATTAAATAAAGGACAAAAAACAGTTTTAGTTGAAATAATAACGTATAGAAACCACACGAGAAAAATTAGAAAACTTTTAGAATAATATTTTCTTTGAAAAAAGCTTACGTATTTATAACTCAAACGAAAGCAATTTTTTTTTTAAATGTTTTCATATATACCAATAAGAAAATTCTTAAGAAAACGCGAAAGCCTCATAACACTAAAAACTTCGTAAAAGCAAATTGCGGGATTATTCGCGAGGAACATTGTTATATGAAATCAATAATACCTATTTTCGTGTCATATTTGCGTGATTTTTTTATGTAACCAAATAAAATTTTCTCTTGAAAAGCAGGATTAAAATGTACAAACAATTATTTATTCTGTGCTCTTAAACTTAATAAATTTTTATGTCTTACACTTACGAGTACGTATATATATACTTTTATAAGGAAAGGTACATTTTATGTTATTTTATGGTTTTTCCATTCATTGCTGTTATAAAGGTAAATTTGTTATGTAGTTACGAAATCTTGTTTTGATTTGTATTGCAACTTTTTATATTCGATACCTCTACGTCGTAGATATCGAATGCGCAATATAATACAAATAAATATTCCGTTGTTTGTGGAGTAAATTACATAATATCTTTATAAAAATTAAGGACTTATTATGAATACCTTTTCCGTTATACCTTATAAAAACAGTCATTTATTTTTAAACAAAAGTTATCTTCTGAATAACACTAACAATCACCTTCTTAATAGTTGTAGTAATAGCAAATAAATGAAACAAGTGGCCCATACAAAATTTTGAAACTTTTTTCTCTGAACAACTCGGGAACTCGACCACATACCAACAAAATTCCACGGTTCTGATCTTATCTAAGCGAGATCTGTCTGTATGCCAAATTTCAGCCTCCTACCCCTTGTAGTTCTCAAGATTGAAAATTGATGACGAACAGACGGACATTGTCGTACAAATAAGGATGGAAAATCTTTACATTTAATACAAAAAACAGGCTTTATGTAATATTCAAATAGTTATGCCGTTTTTTGTTCTAAATATGTTATCAATAATTAAAGATTCATAAAAATATTTTTACGTAATTAGTAATTACTATCAAAGCTTGAAATAGAGGTCTTATTACTAACGTAGATTAAAAAGTATGATATTGAAAAAAAAAAACATTATCTGACGGATGTTGCTTGTCGCAATGGTGCAGTAATAATAACGTTTAAGAAGCCATAGGCCGCATACCTGACGACCATACATTGTTGCATTTGCCAATATGGAGGAAGTAATAAGGTAATACGTGGCCTGTACCACAACTAAACGATCCTCGTTTAATTATAATTCATACGAAATTCCTTCATAAATTGATCCGGCTATATTTGATATTATTATATGTTATATAATATAACTATGGCAGTAATAATACTCAACAGCACTACGTCAAATTTGGGCGTCACTTTGCTAAATTGTAACAACATAGAGTATTTGTGAACGGAAATTAGATAAGAAATATTAATTGATAATAGTAATGAAAAATGTTAATAATATATGTAATAAATGGAGAACAATATTCTGAATATAGCAAAATTAATAATTAATTTGAAAAAATAGTAACGAGAAATAACGTTCTTGTTATACGAAAGTTAGCAATAACCTACATATTCTTAAAATAGGTTAAAAATATTTTATTTACAATAATTGTATTCATAATAAAGAAAATTTCTGATCTTGTTAGAATATCACGTTGCCGTCTGTAGAAACGTAAAGACGAAATATAAATAAACTTATGAGAATAGAAGAACACCGCCAGGTACATTACCATATAACCAGATGGCGCCCAAAGCGCATACGCTTTGTGTCTGCAACGTACCTGCAAAATTACAAACCACACGTGAATCATTGTTTAAATATTCGTTCACCTCAACATTTTTTAATTCTCTAGAAGAATGAAAAACAAACATTATAACGCTGCACTATTATAAACATGAAACAGAACCATAGTAATTTTGTACAGCTCCTACTGCTGCGGCATTTCGTCTTTTAGTAACCCTTTACAGACTTCTACACTATAATCATCAGGCCCAGTC
This sequence comes from Pachliopta kotzebuea, assembly GCA_018246255.1. Classification (NCBI taxonomy): domain Eukaryota; kingdom Metazoa; phylum Arthropoda; class Insecta; order Lepidoptera; family Papilionidae; genus Pachliopta; species Pachliopta kotzebuea. Next base: position 11,613 of record DWLS01004528.1, on the reverse strand, counting down.
ATTTTATATTTTATCATTTGGTATTAGACCTTATGAATCTCATCCGGTGTTATGGGCGCGAAAGGTCCCATGACCGGTTTGTGTGAGAGCTAAGTCTTCTTAGATCTTTATAAAGTAACAAATTGGAATTATCTGGAATATTATCGCAATCTGTCAATAACTCATTTCCGTTCTTTTTATTGTACTTAATAGATATCGTATTCATAGATATTATATCGGGTACAAAATGTATGTAATTATGAAAGACGATGACATTTATAAAAAAATTTTTTTGTTTACTCACTGTATGAATTTGTTTACGACTGTACTGAATCAACTTTTTCTCTTCTTTTAATAAAGAAATCTTAAGGTTCCAACCAATTCAAGTTGCAATAAGCATACTTTACTTCTGTCCTACCATTTGAGCATAATTTTTCTCTCGATGTCACCACACTGAGTTCAATGTGAACTTGTACTACGAGTATTCCAATTGATAAAAGATATATAGAAATAATTTTGAGACCATACGTAATTATTAAAGTGATATTAATAAAATTTCGTCAAAAGTTGTTTTGATTAAGGTTGTTTTTTTATGGTTTTATGTGCTTGTTTTATTCACGACCATGACCCTTTCGCCGGTTAAGAAAGCAGCAACAAGTGCGAATATATTGCAACTGAAGCCATGCTAAATAATTAAATAAACTAAGCACATTCATAACCACTTCGCCAGTTGGTTTGTTATTGATATTATCTATAATAAACAATACTATCTACTGTGATTTCTAAAGTTTTTTTGAGTCAAAAAACTTCTTATGTTTATCGTAGTCGCTATGTTATATATTAATTTTAAGCAATGTTTTCATCGTTATTATATCTATTCAAACTGATTGTTTTTATTTTAAAACTACGATAAAAATAAAAGGTATTTTAATGTATACAAAGTAATGAAATTGTTGTCTGTTTATAAAATTAAAGTTATAAAATTAAAAAAATGAGAAAATTTGTAATGAAACACTAATGCCAAATAGATTATTTAAAAATTTTGATAAGTTAGATTTTTTTAACAGTAGTAACTTAAGATATACTTATGATAAAAATCACTTATCGAATTTAAAAGATCATAAATAGTTTGACATCACTTATCTCCGAAGCTATAACACAGAACAATAACTATTGGTACATCTCTGAAGTTTTTCTTGACAATAATTACTATATGATAAACATCCATTTAGATATGTATAGATAAAATAAATATGCATTAACAGGACAATGTCTGTTATCGCGCAGTCATTAATAATATATTTTCCTTTACAGACAACATTTTTTTCAATTTAGTATTCCAATCACAAAGTTCCCTCATTTCGTTGAATGAAAACGATGACTAATACTTGCAAAGTATTTCCGTACATTCATTCTAACGATATTGTTTCACAATGGAACAAAAACGTATGTCTTAAATCGTTAAAACAAACTAAATTTACATTAGATATGTTTAAAATATAGGACTATAAAAGAAATTTTTTCATTAGTGTCACAAGAATGATAATATGAAAGATCCTATCTGGACATAATAATGTATAAGCCGAGCCGATGTATGTCCAATTGGAATGGAGATCTTTGGGGGAGGCCTATGTCCAACAGTGAACGTTTTTACGCTGAAAATAATGAATATATAAACTCGATGATTCTCATTATTATATTAGATGTTTTTGTAAGACAGTTTCACTATTAAAAACATATAAGCCACTGCGTTTCTTGGGTTTATTCTTGTAAATCAAATGAAAGAGATCTTAAGAATATCAAATGAGATTTTTCTAAAGCGTAAATTTAGCAATTTTGACTTTGGCTAAACTTGAAAATGTATACAACAAATCTATGTTAATAAACATTATAATTATCTTTAAACATATTTTATAATGTAATAATTATTTGATCATAGCATTCGAAGTACATATGAATGAATTAAGTAGAAAGTATAGTTTTGTAGCAATCAAATGTGATTATAATGGTTTACATTTTAACATCGATTTTTATCTATAACGTAACAGTGTTATACAATGCATACGTTTGCTAATGAGCGACGGAGAAAGTCGTTTGCCTCCCAGCTAATCATGACATAATCATCGTCTTCGGTGAGACCGAGCGCCGAGTTCGCATCCTACAGTCTGTTCTTCTCTGCAATAAAATCACTCATAAGATTTACAACCATACTGTTGAAAATTCCCAGTATTGTGTACTTAAAAATACATACAAAAAAACTGGTTCCAATAAAGTATGTAGCGACAAACAAATCCATTAAAACATTAAGTACTACCACAATCTTTTCAATGACTTAACAGATGAGGACTTCAAAAAACATGCGAAAGACATTATCACATTAAAATAATTGTGGACGAGTAATGAATCTGTGACCTATGTTCAGTAGTAGAATTAGAGTACTGCAATAATGATGATGATGATAAAAAAATCTGGGCGTACGAACTGATATTTTAAGTATTCTTTCGGTTAAACATAATAAAACCATTCTGTTAAGAATTAGGTAAAATACCATCTGAATTTTCAAAATATTTTGAAGCTCAGTCGGTCACAGTTCAAAGTTTGGCTATCGTTTAATATTTAACATGACTTTCATGATTAATTATATCAGAGAAGACAATGACGGCGGTCGCGAGAAGGCCGCGACCCTAAACAAATAATATCACAAACAAACGCGTAATCGCTTTAGTGGCTTATTCATACATAAGCCAATTAAATCTGAAGAACAAGCATGCACAGCACACGTGCAAGGTCACCGCTACATCATTTTTATCACAATTATGTGTTATTAGCAATTTGTAATTATGACATAGATAGCTTGCAGTTAAAGCAATAGATATCATATTTTCCCGGACACTATGTCGATAAACATTCATATGATAATGTTCCAATGACTCGATCCTATTAACTTGCATTGTTTTATAAGATGGCATAGAGAACATGATCATAAAGATCTGTAAAGAACTTATTCTTACTTAGAATGCGAATTCAGACATGGACTAAATCTACATGTATTTATCCGGTGGATTATATCGTTTATTGTTGAACTTTTTGTATAATTAACAGACATAGTCTCCGAGTCTTAATTTTGTGAATCATATCTTGACCTGAAGGAAATGATATTTTAAAATGTCTAAGTACTTTCAGAAACATTGTTTAAATTTTGAAAAGGATTTATATTCAAAACATAACGATTCAACAAGCTTTATTGTAATCTCCATTTTAAAGTAACTCTGCTGTTAAGGTCGGAGACGTGTCAACCCTGACGTGGGCCAGGAGCTGGCGCCCGGGCCGGGTCGTGGGAGTCCGTTCCCCCGTCCCCTAGCTCCTCCCCACCCTCCGCACCCGCCTACTTCGTCCCCTATCGATCGGCTCTGTACACCCACTCGCATCCCCGATGCACCACTTGTTACATCTCTTCGCGTCTATAAATTGCCATGAAACGCGAAAATCTAATATCATTGTGAAATCAACAATTTACAAGAATTCTTATTTGACTTTTGCTTGTTTGACTCCACGACACTAGTTAATACTTACGACTATAACTAAATCTTGTATTTTAAATAAAATAGATAATTAAACAAATACATCTATAACCAATATACAATTAGATACAAATTATATAAGAACATGTACGTAATAAGGTAGTAGCAGAAGCAATAGAGCTTTTACGTAAACTACTTGCCGAGACAAAATACAGCATAGCACTACGTATATAATCATCATAAAAATTACCACATTTCGTACAAAAATCATAAAATTTTAATTCGAAAATTTATGGCCTCGTGATATTACATAAAAAAAGAAACAAAAAAAATAGAGAAACATTGAACACTGATTTTAGATATGTGTAATTTAGTGTAGTCTAAACTAAAATAGAAATCTTGTCCGTATGTTGTCTATGTTTTAAATGCTCATTCCGACCCTGAATTTATGTGATAGGTAGTGGTATTGGTATTACGTTTTTTAAAGTTTGTTACACCAATAAATCTGACTTCACGTTAGTCTGTAATTGATGATTTAAAACGCTATCACTTCGGTAAATAAGCCAAGAATGGAGAAAGTGGCGCGACGTGGAGCAGAGAGAGCTCGCGCATCTCGTGATATTCGCATGCAGTAATTAGCATCGATTTCAGTACAATCGGCTGCAGGAATTATATTAATCCTCAACTAAAACAACAATCGCACGATATATAATGAACACCATGGATAATTAAATAACAAATTGATTACACGTACCGATATTTACTTACAATCAAAACGAAAAAAATACATTAAAGTATGAATTATTTTAGCAACCACGATATTTTGAAATGACAATAAGAGTTTTGCAGCAAAACAAAAAATTGTTTGTTGTGTTTGTTTTAAGAATGAAAAGGTTTCTAAGGGTTAGGTTACAACTCAATTTGCAAGAAAAATAACTTGGATCTAATTTTTAAATCTTAAACATAATATTTTAATTTGTTTTTCTAGAAATATAATAAAAGAGACTTATCTCTAGAAGTGGTTGTCCATCGGTCGAAATGATGATGATGATAAATATTTAAAAAGTAACTAAAAAAAAAAGAATAATCTTTATAACACAAAGAGCACATCGTGAGGCATGTCGCTTGATTCTCAAAGTGTATGGGTAATAATGTACCTCGACGTCTCCGCCGCGTCACATCTCGGACGAGGAAAATCCACCGACATCCTGTTTGTATGCACGAATGCGTTTATCTTGCAAAGGAAACTTTCAAGATTAAATGAATTCTTCGCAGTCAACATTTTTTATTATTGCCCTTTTTATAAACATCTTGAAATATAAATATATATGACCAATCGTGTTCAAAACAAGGTTCATCTAATAACTAGTTTCGTCAACATTCATGTATTATGATTATTGATTACTTTCTGAGGAACATGATACATGTTATCATTAATTAAGGATTATTCCTTACCAACGGATATCATTATCGCTAATGAGTACGTACTTATATATAATACTGAAGCTAACGAAGGTCGCATTAGTGGAGATGGGAAATGTGGGGCAAGTGGGGAGGGGCATGTATTACATACAGCATAGAGTAGGTGTTAAGAAGGACCACCAGTGAAGGACAAAACCACTGAAAGAGAAGTTCAAATTTAGTAAATGGAAAACCCAAATAACTCCAACTTCCTTCCGAAGATATCTTTCGAAGACCCCCTCGCTCGAACGTCAGTAAAGGTAGTAATATTACAAAGATAGTCGCGGTCAATGTACGCCCGGGCGTTCATCATTTCGCAAATACTACCCACCCGACTTAACCCCCACGTTTTCATTTTTTCGTATGACCTGTTGCGTAACCTTTATCCAGACAACGCCAAGTTGTTCAGTAAATAAATGTACCAACAGATATTCAAATATGAACGCAGACATAATAATTGCCTCGTGTTGTTTCTAGCATTGTACAACTGTACAGCGGTCAATAACCCAAAAGACAATAGTAAAACCATACTCGTCATTCAAAATGTTACGCAGAATATTAAAATTCATGAGATATCATATTTTACTATATAAACGGGTTAAATTCTGAACGTCACAATATTATAAGTTTTTTTAAATATATTGATTGTTAGAGTACGTCGCGAGTCGAATAGTTATTTACTGTATATAACTTTTTAGGCTTGTTATACGATCGAAATTTTATTTATAGCCTTTGATAGCAAACGGCTTTCTTAACGCGTTTATTTTAATGAAAAAAATTGTTTAAATAAATTATTACATAGTAAAACAAAAAAAAAATAAACTACACGTATAACCTTCTTGTGCATAACAGTAACATTACCTATTTTTTTAACAGATAATTATTAATAATGTCTTATAATATACATATATTAATTAACAAAAAGAGATAATTTTTGTATTAATGTTGCCAGTTACAAACAGTATTTTTTTTGTATTTGTCTTGACGACAAGACGAGCAAGGTATTCATCTGATGGTACGTGATACGGTTGCTCATAACGAGGCGCTGGTTAAGATGGTATATACAGATCCATATTGCGGTCGTCGCCTTCAGACACAAGGTGTTAATTCTCGTTACCCTAGTAATTTTACTAACATACAACCCCCTTGAAAAGAGAATACAGAAATATTTGCGCATTACTGTTTGAAGGCTGCATTAAGAGCTGCAGTTGTAACTACTTAGACGGTCTCCGATTAAAGAGGCTTACCACCTGACAGTTGATATAATAAATTATGGATTGTCAATTTAGTGCAATGTATCAAAGATATAAAAAGAGTCGCTGGGAACCATTGCATCTAAACAGCAAAAGATCATATTTTGTGGAGTACTTTACAAGAGACCCTATGTCCAGCAGTGGATGTCCATCGTTTGAAACGATGATGATTTAAGTAAGGCTTTATTTGTTTTCATTACTTATTATATTGTAATTTAAAAATAAGAGTTATTTTGAATTTGATTTAGGAAAATTACGCTGTGTGATGGAGTGGTTGGGGGCCGGTGCGGAGCGGGCGCGGGGCGCAGGCGGCGCGCGTTCAACGAACGTCCGCGAGCCGGCACGGGTCCAAGGTCGCCGCGTTCACTCGCCCGCCAGCCACCGCGCACCACTCCAACCGACAGGCAAAAGGGTCTTATCCTAGCCCCTCATAATTATTCCTCAGCTCAAGGTACTTCGACTCCGCTTAATTAGTAAGCACGGTTAGTCAACGACGTTTTTCAGCCCGCGGTAATTGTTAAGCATTTACAATCCTTTAATTTGATTTTATTGAGATGCGGATTTTTGAAAGGAATACGTCCTTTGTAATAACTTTTGTACGAAGAAAAAAATATCAAAGAGAAGTATCTGAGCGTGGATGGCGATCCTTGAAATTTCTTTTGAGACGGATGTTCGTGCAACTTATAACGCAACTCGTAAAAGTGAACGCTAAATGATGCAATATTTTATTACTAAAATACCAACGGGGCATTGATGCAAATGGTAGGCACCAGATTTTTTATCAAGAGTGAAGGGTAAATATTTATTGCATAAGATTCTAGTGAAATTTGCATTATTTATGAACTACCTCTGTGGTCTAATAAAGATTTAATTAAGTTTCCTGTTTATTTATAATTCGTAATCACCTTTCAACAAATCATAAATGACATTTGCATAGATCGTTGCGTTGAAACAATCAAAAACAAATGTATTAAATGAGTAAATAGTAAAGACTGAATCTAACAGTGAATAGTGTTTGTTTAAAATTTATTCAAACAAATGAGCAATAATTTAAATGTTGTTTTGAAGAATATGAGAAAGATAGTCTATGGAAATTTTAACAGTATCGTTCATCAAATACAAGATTAAATTGTTAGTTAGATTTGTAAGGCTAAGTATTATTTAAAAAAAATTACATTATTTAATTATTGACTACTTAATGGAAATTATGCAATCTCGACTCGTGTAACAAACATCTTGTTTACGTATAAAAATCGGTCAATCAGTTTACTTTGCGTAATTTTATACAACGCAAGTTTTACATAGTTTATTGCTTACTTTTAAAACATTTACGGCGGTGTGAAGCGAGTGCAGAAAATCTAGCAATTTGACTAGTTTCGCACGTTGCTAATAATATAAGTGATACAAGTAGGTTACCCCGGAGTCACGTTTAAAATTATTGCAGTTTAAACTACCAGCAAACCGCGCCCCGGTCCGGTATGTGGTGATTGCGATATTAGACCACTTGCCAATATAAACGGCAGTAAAGTTGAGCATACAGGCAAATGAATCGCGCAAGTGGATATAGCATTTAAACAGTTTCATCACATAGAATCGCTGTCAGCACTGATTGACAGTCCATCGCCTGTATACTTTGTACATCATAATTTTCCATCTACGACCGCGAATGAACGTCGTTGGAGAAATTCCTCGGGTGTTCGGTTCAACGGCCGTAAGCCATCGTGGTGGTGTGACGCGTGCGCACAGAGCGCACACACGTACACATTCGTGTCTCTGCAAACACGACCAGACCGTTACCTGCTATACACTATACTATACCTTGATTGTCACAGCTATACCTCCATTTCGAACTTACAAAACAAAATTTGGTACGTTTATTGCAAGTGCCAATTTCAAGTGTCTCATTTTTCTGTAACTGCCTCTTACATGTTTTAGTAAATAACCATGTTTGCAATGTAATATTAATAATTAACATTTTACAAAACAAAATTCAATGTAAACTACCATGGTTTGAGTATTTCTATTAATTTTACATATATTACGCGTCGAACTTGCTTTATCATCACTGTCATATCTGATGATAAAAGGGCACCATTAAAAGATGTATAAGAAACATAAAAACCGTAATTTTTCTTTAAATTAGAATTACCTGCGTAAATATTTTTAAAGTGTTAATTCTTGACAATTATATTTTAGCATAATATGTCTATAAAAATCTTCGAAAGGTTGGCAGTTGACCTATACCTATACTTTAGTTATAGATCTGTACAGGTTGATGAAAACTTTCATACTAGAAAAAGTTAAGTTTTGACAGTATTCGGACAAAAGTTAGTATTATTAAAAAAATTAATATTTCTTCAAGCCTCTTATGTGTATTTTATATTATGTATGAATAGCATAAGGAAATCTAGCGACACTAGTGATATTACTAAAATAAAGATTAGAACAACATCATTAACCAAAAAGTAATTGTGTGTCGATAACCGACAGCAGGATTAATATTTATATAAATATTAATATTTTTATATGTATTCATTAGGTATTAGTACCAACAACAAATAAATTTCAACTCTACAATCTAATAAACTTTACGAAATTACTTTATTATATTTTTAACTAATCAGAACCATAATGACATACGCTAACAATGAAATGAAAACAAACTCTTAAAAAATTTAATAAGTGTACAGCACTTAAATTTTAAAAGCATGTATATATATAAAAAGGGCAAAGATTAAAATTCTTAAAGCTATTAAAAAAATAAGTTCATAATTATCTTAAAAACTTTAAAAGATTTTAATATAAAACGACATCATTATACAGCACTATATATGTAAAATATATTTTTCTGTCTAAAATACTTTTTATGATATACAACATATTGCCTATATTCTAAATAGATCAGCCGCGGGCAGATCTGAAAATATATAAATCTACTTTCATATACGTTAGTACTTTGTAAAGTGGGTTGTTTTTAAAAAGTGATGGTAAACTGGCGTCTTTATGGTAAAAATAACGTAGATGTTGTTGGTGGTGATTGAACTATATATGGGGTACAATATATTACTTACGCGATTAATAAGGAAAACAATGAATGCTATGATAATATGTATCCTAGAATTAACAATGGAACGTGTTTTAACTATCTGAAATGAGATTAAAGGTCACAGAGATTGTGTAAATTTGACCCGAGACCCGGACATTACACGATAAAGCAGACAATACTCTTTAAACATCTACATTACATATACCAACGAGAAATAATACTAGTATTAAATATAAGTGTTTATCATTCTTTTAAGTAAGACGAGTATAATGTTCATCTAAATACAAACACCACGGGAGATATCTAAGTAATACATCAAACCTCCAAGGCGGCGGAAATGGTAAGTTTCGAGTAACGACATTCTAGAATAATCTATAATCAACAGGTAAAGGAATACCTTATGTTAAACTTTTATTCTCAATTACATGATATTGATAATAAATAAAAAAAATCGTATACCAAAGCCCATCGTGCATGTACGCTATGAATCTCTGGAGATTTCCTCATCAATAAATCTAGATAATCAAATTATGTACATAACAGTAAACTTAGCGGGAATGGTATACATTAATTATGTTAGATATAAGCTTTTATCAATATAATAGTCACTCGAAACATATCCATGAAGATATCGTAAATGAAATCGTAAATTGTGGGTCACAGGGCGGAAGAGGCGACGGTTGGGTTACGAAATATGGCACGCAGTATCAACCTTATTATTGCGGCGATCAAATGATCGTGTGTTGCTTTTCTTTTTATAACGCATTATCAGCAAAATCTTATACAGATTTTATATAACAATTCAAGCGTTTGTTATAGTACTTAACCATAAATAAAAAAAAAATAAGTAGTTAATAATGTTAACATTAAACAGCTCTTTTGTTGTTACTGCTTGGATTACAAGGCTTCTCTTAAGGGAAAGTTAAGGCTTACCTACTATTGCAGTTGGTTCTTGAAACATGTTAGTTCATTGAATATATTTAGACCATGAAAGCGACAAATGAATCTTGTTAAAAAATTTAAACGAATAAGTAAAAATTTAAAGTTTGTGTGATAACATCCTTTTGTTGGTCATTATAAATATTTTTCATAAGGCGCATAAATTGATAACAAGATCGTAGTAACAGAATTTTTTTAGGGTTGTATTTAGATATTTTAGTTTTCCATTCAATGACCTATCGTGACGTTTGATGATACTTAGTTTTGCCTCAAAATTTACTTTTTGACCTCATCAAATTCCTAATCATATTTTCTATGAGTTATTATTATCCTAATTGTCTAAAAAGGTCAGTGTCGAAGAGACAAATGTATCATAACTGCTGTATACAGAAGCAAAGAGCGACGGCAGACTTGCGCCGTTTTGTCAATCAACGCCCACAATCGAGTGTACAATACAAATACTCAATGCGCAAGTAGTTCTCAGGCAAATTCCGAGCGGACATTGTTGTAAATTTGCGGTGGTACTGGAGTGACGACGAACCCAAGTCGCACTGACATTGCGTACGGTCCGGCACTCCGTGAGGAATGCGGCCGCTCCACCGCGCACCGCCCCGCCGCCCGACCACCGCTCTCCATCATGTTTTCTTATCCACCGACTTCCTTCCACCATACGGAACAGCGATTTAAAATTAAATTTTATAATAATCATGAACGATACAATTGAAAAAATTTACAAATAATTCACACGTTTTTATTCCAACGCTAGTTACGAAACTTACGTATTATATCGTGTAATATACCGTTAGAGACGAAAGTGAAGTTAAAAAAATATGCCGTAGTACAAATAGTGACGAATAACAAGTGGATTTTATTTGCGAACGATCAGGATACGGTGGTATTTCACAACGTTCCAGAGCGTATCGACGAGACGACCGCCACGTCGCGGCGGCTCGACGTCCCGTGCATATCAGCTTCATTCGCTGAATCGAGAATTTCACTCACCTTCTTGGAAAAGCCGTCGATTAAAAATATCTTCCAACTCCAGCACACAGATAATCCGGTTATCGTTTATACGGCACAAATATTCACCACACCAAAACGACAACATAAATAAACCCGCGAGGAGGCACCGGACCAGCTACGAATTTCTCACAGTGGACGCACTCCTTGTGCCGGTCGAGATGCAGCTATTGTTATGCACGGGGCGGGGTTGTCGAATGTCATAAATGGTCGGTTCCAGAGTTCGGGCACTTGCAGTGCGGTTGCAGGAATACGTCACACTAACGCTTGCATCAAAGTCACGGAGCGAACTGAGCGGGGATCTGGCCAACGTTGCGGGGCGGAGCACGGGTGAAGGGGAAGAGGGAGTGCGCGCCGAGCCGCCGCCGCGCCGTGCCGACGTGGCGGCCCGCAC
>DWLS01004527.1:0-13837 GCA_018246255.1 Pachliopta kotzebuea | reverse complement strand
TAATTACTTTGAATAACCATTAAAACAAAATTTTGTTTTTGCTCCTATGGATTTTGCTTTTCGTTTTTCTCTTCACATGTCGAAGATTGTTAATTCTAAAAGTTATCTAATATACGTAAAAAATTTCTTCGGTGGATGTAATATGAGGTTAATCTAGTTCTTTTTTATAGTAAAACATAATGAAGTATACAAAAGGTTGGCTTAATGCCTATAGAGGTATTCTGTAATGAAAATTCTGTACTAGCCAACCTTTGTTAAGATGTGGAAGGTGGTAGTTTAAGACATAAGAATAGAATATATATTATCAATAATTATAATGTGTACAAATACATAATTTTTTTATGTTTATAGCCACGCTATTTGATACATGGATTAAAGCACGTGATATTAGTTGTTTTACTAACTGTATATTAAGTGAAAAATCATTGGTGCAGGCCGGATTTAAACCCGGTACCTACGAAGTGGAAGGCAGGCGTTCCAACAACTAGGCTATCATGGCTCTTATATTCATAAATATTACTAAGTCGTTTGTATGTGATTAAACTGTTCTCGATCTAGTTTTTATATAGACCTTTCTTAGAAGTTCTCCAAATCTCTGAGTAAGAAGTTCCAGAGTGTTACAGCCTGAATTATAAACGTGCTCCCATAGAACAGAGAAGTATTTCTAGTGTTTTTTTTTTTATTTGACTTACTGATGGATTGGGCTAAGGCGTTCACCTGAACGTTTATAATACACTTGTTAATAATGATATGACCCAAGTTAAGATGGATCTTGAGACGTGAGGTGATAAATCTGGTTGCGTCAGTAATTTGACTAGTATTCAGCATCCTTCAAACTGGATCACAGTAAAGTTTGAATATTAGTATTGAGCGGGAAAAATAGTAACTGCGGTATCTACGGACGGTCGATTAGACGGTCTCTATCATGAGAAGGAAATATTTCTAAGCGAGTAAGATGTAAGGGGTTGTGGAGATGGTATGTATTTATGGTAAGCGTGGGGAGGGCTGACTGTACCGGGGGGAGGGGGTGGTGGTGGTCAGTGCAGACAATTATCGAGTGTAAAGCCCGCATTAATAACACATAACGAGCTTTGCGGCTGACTTCCGGCCGCCGAATGCATAACTCCGCCGCCGCTGCTAATCGCTTCAATGGCACTACAATTTAAATTTAACAGTTTTAGGATTCAATTTAGTTCAATGGCCCGTTTCATTTGTTATTATGATTTATGTTTTAGTTAACTTGTGATATATAATGCGATGTGGGCTATTATACCATTAAAGCCTGAACTTTTTTTAATTTCTTTGTTATCCCTACCTTTTAAGTAGGGTACACAAATCGCTTAATACCAGCAATCATTCTTCACTAACCAACCTTTGAAGAAACGAGATGTAATTACTGAAACAATGTGTGAATAATTTAAAATTATACAATTCATACATATGAATAAATAAAGGCATTGAAACAACATCTCTTTCTGTATATGTATTATCTATTAATGGAATGTATAGCAGGAAACAGTTAAGTTCAGTTTGCTTTTTTAATTACTTTACATAATTCTCATCATCATCATTAGCTGATAGTCATCCACTGCTGAAGATAGGTCTGTTCTCAATAATTGGTGCATTTGGGAAATTACCCACCACGCTGGTCTAATACAAGGTGGTGACTAGCTCGTTTGTTGATTTGCAGAGTGCACCCCTTGCAGGAAATGTTGGATTTGATCAAGTGAATTGTTGTGTGGGAACCCTTTTTTATTTATTTCTGTAATCATCCCCTTGGTCAGTTTGAGTCAATGTTCATTTACATAATTTTTAATTTCTGATCCAAATTTTCTATCGTTCATTTCCCTTCTTTTACTCACTATCTCATTCTTATTTGTTTCATACTTTAGAATTACCATTTTATTTCCTTCTCTCATCCATTGCTCTTAATAAAGAAGACCATTTTTCTGTGTTTTACATTTTTTATTATATCCAATTTCATTTCCTTCTTATTCTTTTTACATTTTCTTTTTGTCTTATTAATTTTTCCTAGGTTTTGTTAGCGCTAATTACGTCTGTTATTACTCTCTTATAGAAAACTAACAGCTTTTGATGACTTACGTCTCTCATCGTATAAAATGTGTAGAAACTTTTACATCTCATTGTTAGCTGTTTATTGTCTTGGGAAATAATGTATTGCTCAAAAATGATCTAGAATTGAGAATATGGATAGGGAAAAGTTTTATATTTTTTTTGCATGTTAATACATGGTATGGTAATGCGAAAGTGTCTCTTATTTATGACAAAATAGATTTCTGTGATAAGTTTTAATTATATCGAGTTATGTTAAAAGTGAGGTTTGGGAAATTTCGTAAGAACTACGAGTTACAAACTGCTCCTACAAATCCTTATAAGCAGAAGATATTGAAACCCTATAAGAAGTTCAATTAGGCAAAGATCAGCTGTAGGCCTGCTGAAATGACGATGATATGGATGGAAAGGTTAATTGGGCCACGTCGTCAATACAACGCCATAATGTATTGACACATGCATGAATGATTTTAACGAGATGAAGAGGCCCAAAATGACGTCGTCATCGAGCAATTACTCAAACGTCGATATTGTATGGGGTGCTTTTGACAGCGTACGGATTGCTTGTAAAGGATACTTCTGAAGGATTAATTTAAGCTACTTCCTTGTTTTCGATTTGTGCGGTAGCTAAAGTTACTTAATCATTTTATTGATAATATTAGTACAAAGTCAACAGTTGTTTTAATACATACGAATATATTATACTACTAATATGTTTAACGCGCCCACAGACATTTGTAGTTCTTGGAGGCATCACAAAAACTTTTCTAATATACTTTAGTCTCCATAAAAATAACTTAAATTTCTGTAACTTACCCTACAGTAGTTTTATTACTTGTTACATACACTGATTTTATATTTTTTCTATCTTTTTATTAATAACGAACCATATCAAAATCCTTTTGAAGTCTATAAAGAACAAACTTACAGAGAGACAATTAAAAGCTTTTTAGTTCTATGTACCGTAGTAAAATGTACAGTAAAGAAAATGGTAGTAAAATAGATAAAACCTTCCTGTATTTAATAATTTCAGCTTCGTTAAAATAGTTTTCAGGTGCTTTAAAGTGAAAACGTATAGTATGCAGTTCAAAGAAGATTTCGTTTGAAACCTGCCAAACCGCAGTCGCATTGCGGATTGTGATGGCTACCTCTTTACAGTTGTTTTAGAGTGAAGAATAAATATAGAATATTGTACTAGTAAGCTTCTGATCTCTCTCTATGAATGTTTGAGAAAAAATACAACGAGAACCGATCAGAAAACGTCTAAAGTTATTTCCTCCGAAAATGACTCAATATTCCATTGTCATACAGCCTGCTGCTATGAGCAACAAAAGAGAAAAAGCGTACAATGAGAATAAGAAAAAGGTGGAAGGGATAATAAAGCACATCAGCGTTCCGTCGGGTCATCAAAAGTACATAAAAACCCGTCGATAAATGAATTATTATATTTCAATGAAGCATCGATCCGTGGAAATATTGAAACGCGTAGTCGCGAGAATAAAAGAGCGAGTACTGAATTTATGAATTCGATGAGGCGCGAGCGTAGCGGGGGTTGAGAAGGGGGGAGAACGGGGAGAGGGAGGAGACATGCATATTTGATTTTATCATAAACTCAATTTACAGCTAATCTCATATCGGATTGTCGATGAAATAAAATTTCACACTCCGCCAGCTCTCTGAATATAACAGGAGCGTCTGAACAACGCCGTGCGGAGCGATAAAAATATTTTAGTTAAATAATAACTTACAAAGTTGAAGCTTTCAAATTATCAGCTAAAGTAACAAAATCATAATGTAATGTGACCATTTAGAGGCTGAATGAACTTTTTTACGCGTCACCTATAATAAAAGACGGTAAATTAAGTTTGTACCGTAATCTCGAATTCGCCGTTAAATTTTTGCCCTTGTGATCAGTATCGGCGGGTGATCGATTTAACGGGCCCATACCGGTATCCCGTTTCGTACGGTTATAACTTTTTAGTGCTCCTTTTATTACGACAAACGATTTTAATCAAACGAGTTTTTGTTCAAAGCAAACTCCATTAGCGCCGCGGCACCCGAATCATATTGGGACTCAAGTCCGCATTGGGGACTAGAGGATTTGCCTTTGGCTTCAATCTATTGAAAGGTGTTGCTGACTTTCCGATTGAAAGAAAACACCCTTAGCAAAACTATTATTTATTTCTCCACTTTAATAAATCTGCCGAAGCCTTGTCAGATCTCTTTGATCTATTGTGGGGTATCTTATATCCTTTGCATCTCATATTTCTAACGGATACATTAGTAATTAGTATTCTTACTTTTACAATTTAATGAACTCTTCTATAAATGTATCTCTTTTCCTTATTAAAAAATTATTACATTTTAGCACATAGAACCTACTAGACTAGAGCAAATTAAGCTTTAGCTGTATGTATGTATGTGAAAATGTATTTATATGTATAACATTTTTACTGGTAAACGCAGTGCTGCAGTGCAGTGTGATAATGGCTGTTTACATCACCACAGAATGATAATATTTCGTGTATTATAGTTTCTTTCGATAATATTATCCCAGTGAAGAGCTGTACAATAGATATATATAAAACTTTTATTGTTACGACTAAAACACACACATTCATATAAATAGACAGACAAAAAATTTTATTTGGCGTGTGCTGTAGTAGTTCAAAAAGCCGCAGCTCAACTACCGTCTACTGGTTTAGTCGTGAAAGTCCCTAAAAATTAATTTGTTACTCCGAGAGTTTTTTATGAACTTCTTATTATTTTTAAGAGTAAGAGATACATCCTACTAAATATAATTGTAATCAAACAGGGAACGTTACAGGCCACTACCACGTGTTTAAAGAATTTTTGTTTCTTTAGTAGAAAGGTTAATCACGCCATAATTCAATGTTCTTTAAAGTAATCTAAACTTAATAGAAATGAAATAGTGGATGCTGGTTTGGGTGGAGTTGAGCCCAGGCCCCGCATAACATTATAATAAATCCGGTTAAGTCAGCCGCGAAACGTCTCATTCGTAGTTAACAACACTTGAAACGTGTTGGTTGAAAGTTTGCTGGTTCGCCGGCGACCGAACTCGCGGAAAGATTTCAAACTACTTTCGAGAGAGAGTGGAGCGAGGGAGGGGAATAGTATGGCTTGGGTTGCCCTGTATAATAAGGACATACTGCCGACGCCGATGTTTGATAACAATTACAGCGTTAAAAAGTCCCAAAGTCTTGCTTTTTTTTGTGAGAAATCTTCGAAAAGATACCTTGCCTTTTGGGGTAAGTCAAGGTTATGTGGGGATTGTTTCCCCTTTAAAACCGCCTCGGTGGTCGTCCGCAACTCTTGAAGAGGTCACGGGATCTCAGATGAGAGCACAACCGCAGCCTCTAACGCTATACCGGCATAGCCCGTCCCGGAAACTGAATCATGCAGTCCCCAACAACTGCGTATATACTAACACTACGCTCGGAGACTAAGTTCAGCTATAAAGTCTAAAATCTAGCTTAACGTACAACAAATCACAGGACTCGAGTCAATCTCCTACTCGTAGGGCACCCTGCTAATCGACAAACGAAGCTTTGGCCCCCACCAAACCGCAATAGGCCAGCGTGGTGGAAGATGGCTGAAATCCTCCTTCAGTCGGAGGAGGTTGATGTCTAGCAGTCATTCACCAAGTCTAGCTAATAAAGTTGAACTTTAAATAAATTGGTGTTAGGTCCCTACATACCTGATAATGGATTGTCGTATATGGGGCACTGAGAATGGATTCGCAGCTGGGAATTGCGAGGAAGGTTAGCGCGAGTAGCATCGCCTCCCTTATGAGTGAAGACCTAAGTCGTCAAAAGCTGTTAGTTTATTGTAAGAAAGTAATAACAGATGTAATAACTGCCAACAAAACTTAGGAAAAACACAAAAGTAAATGTAAATAGAATAAGATAAGAATGAGAAAGATATGTAATGGGTTATAATAAAAAAATGTAAAACAAATAAAGAAAATTCGTCTTACTCATGTACAGCAATGGATGAAAGAAGGAAATAGAATGGCAAATCTAAAGTATGGAAGAAAGAATAATGTGAGAATGAGTAAAAGGAAGGGATAAACTGATAGAAAATTTAAAAAAAGTCCTTACATAATTTGTTCACGTGAAAAGGGAAAAAATGTGCTAAAGTAATACTAAGGTATTTTTATACAACTACCAATTCAAAATAATAAACTTTAAAAATACAGAAAGTAACTTAATTTAATTTTAAAAGATATACAAAAGTAATATAGATAATAATAATTTAATGGTGATACAAACGATCGTATATTTTAAAGGTTTATTTAACAAATTTCGAGTGTCCGTAACTTCGATCGGATATCTAAATATTTGGTACACAAACTCAAACGAGAAATTTTCTTTATTAAATTGGTTCTGTGCAATCGCTTTTAAACGTCAATTAGATTGATTTAGATAGAAATTTGTTTATGTTCTTAGTAATATTGAGCAGAATTAAATTATCAATTTTTTTAACTTTTAAGAGTTACAAAATGAAGCGCTTCAAAAATGGAGCGATAGGGTTCTTTAGTCAACAATACGCTTGTAATACCTCTGGTGCTGCAAGTGTCTATAGTTTTTTTGCGTTGTGAAATCTTCGAATGATACTTTGCCTTCTGGGAGGAAGTCAAGGTTATGTGGAGATTTTTACACTCTAAAACCCCAACGGTGTTCGTTCTCAGCGTATGCAGAGGTCACGGGATTTCCGTTCCGAACACACCCGCGCCCTCTGTAATGCGATGCTGGCATAGCCCGTACTAAAGACTGAATCATACAGTCCCCAAAAACTGCGTAAATACTAACACGACAGCCAGAGACCGCGTCCTGCCACCGTCCTCCCCGGAGAAGCGTCTATAGCCTCCGGTAATTGCTTACCATCATATTGTTTGCAATTTTAAGTTCCTTGTTTGCCATCTTATTGGTATATAAAGAAAATTGTTTGTAAATTGGTATATGCAACTTTCTCTAATAAAGTAAAAAAGTGTAGGTTTTTTAAAGAATCTCACAATAGCAAGACTCATCGCTTCATTATGAATATGATATTTATGTACTTTTTTTTCCTGTCCTTTGGGGTTTCCTGAAAACGATCGTCTTAATTAGATTATAAGTTTAGTTGTTTAAGTTTATTCGCTGTATCATATTGTGACCAATAGTTTATCTATCAATTGATATCAATACGGAAAACAGAGACGTTTTCCGACAACATCCAGTGATAAGTTTTCATAAAGAGCAGCTGCTGAAATATGGGACAGAGGTAGATTATTTCATAATTCATCCAATTTATTGATACTTAAAGACGATGCCGATAAAGATGATGGAGAATCAAATTGGAGGGCTGTTTGCGTCGGCACAGCTGCGGGACCTTTATCAGTAAACTGTTTGAAATATCGCCGTCGTTTCAAACTTCGCCCCGATATTATTGAATGAAGCTAATATAAGCGTTCGGAGTTATTATGCTGCGAAAGTGATAATATAACTTTATAACTTAATGGATCATTGGCAGGGCAGGTCGCCGGCGAAGTACTCCACACCACTTTTAATGCGAGCGGGGGGAGTTCGTGTATCGATAACGTTTTTGATATTTACATCAAGTTTACAATTAATTTTCTGTCTTGTCAATTTACATTTAATGTATATCTATTATCTTTAAAGTTTTTTTTTTTATTATTCAAACGTTTTTCTAATTTAAGTGACCCTAGGGACATTTACATGCAATCATTCGTCCACACAAATTTTGTTAGTACTTTCTACACTTTATCCTATTCCTTGTGTTATCATCATCATCAGCCGATATATGCCCACTGCTGGACATAGGCCTTCTCCAAAAATCTCCATTCCGACCAGTCCAGCGCTGTCTGCATCCAGCGGATTCCTGCGACCCACGACATCGTCGGTCCACTTTGTGGGGGGCCTTCCAGCACTACGTACACCGTCCACTATTCAATATCTAGTAATAAAGATTATTATTTTGTATATCTAGTGTACAATATATGCAGTATATTCACTATATTTTATATCTACTTATCTTTAAGCCCTATTTCCTCATGACTGAGGGTTGTGGTCATCATATGTAGTGAAATACACGACTACTCTCATGGCAGTTATAATGTAGTGGTGTTGGCATTGCCTTCTCCATTCCACATAGCAGTCCGACCTCGGATGGTCATCACATAGATATGTAGGTTTCCGTAGTATATCTCGGGGTCTCCCGCAATACTGAGGATGATCACCGAGTTTTTAGTGGGTATAAATACCCCGTAACCCTGATTTCTCCCTAGAAGCAGGGTTATTTTTTGAAGATTTCCCCCGCGATTAAAAAAGATCTTTCTGAATTTGATATCGCGTTACATTTTCAAGGGTCATTGGTTATATTCGGTTAAACAAAAAACAATGTGGATTCCTTAAAAAATTTTCAAGCGCCAAGAAAACTGCTTCCTCACGCGAATTCCTCCGCTCGCCCCGGAAAGTTTTCATCGGAAAAGTTCGGATGTTCAGCAAAGCAACACTAAGTTTGCGGAGTAGTTCCACTTGCGTATTTTTATGGTATCCGAACTTCAGACCTGTATGTTGTGAGTTTTTACTATATCTTTCAGTATGATATACCGCTGTCATAACAGGATTTTTTCAGAGGTTATGATCCGAAGCTATATCCTGCTTTAAAGGGTGCTGTATGGTAGTGAAATTACTGGGGTAATGAGACTTGACACCTTATATCTCAAGTCAAGAACAATGTGGTGCTATGTATACCATCTTAACCAACGGCATGTTATGGGCAAGCGTATCACTTACTATCAAATGAAGTTTCTTCTCTTTCCGTCGCTTCGGTGAATAAAGAAGAAAGTTTGAAATACCGCCGTCATAATTGGATTTATTTAGAGTTTATAATCGGCACATACTATATTTACACATTACTTTGTTTGATGTTGACGTTCCTCTTCGTGATATAAGGGCTTTGATTTTCTGTTATTCTTCCTACTCCTTTGTTAGCTTTTTTTTATCTTCTCCAACTATATCGTTTTCATTTCTCATATTATCTTCCACTCTTATCCTTCGTAAATTGTTCTTATTCTTTTTTCGTGCATCGCCTGTCATAATAAATTCGCCGCAATTGTACTGGAATATACTACTAATAATGTCTTTCATCTTATGTTTCTTACTACCTCTGTCCTTATCTTTTAACACTTTACTGTGTTCCGGTTTGAAGGCTTGTATGCCAGTGAGATTACTGGAGTAATAATACCTTGCACCTCATATCTCAAGGCGAAGAACATAATATGGCTCTGTGTATACCATCTTAACTAATACCTTGTTGTTATAGGCAAGTGTATTACTTACAATCAAGTGAAGATCTCGCACGTCTTGTGGAAAAAAAAACCAGCTCTTTACAAATACAGAAATTAATTTGATAGTTGAAGTAACCAGTAGAAGCATGTCGCATACGTACGTGGATGCGGGGAATGAACCGTAAGCATTACTCCCAGATTAAACCCTCACACCAGGTATTCCAGCAATGCACCAGCATGGTGACGTGCATCTACGGAAAGCTCTGAAAGCGGGCTTAATTTAGTTGAAAGGGCGCTTTCAAAGCAAGTTACGTACGCCGTGGCTTTAGTAAATTTAACAGTGCAAATATTGACGTGAACAAACATTGGTGCTTAGGTACTTGTTGTTTTTTGACTTCGTGTTTCGTTTGTGTAGTAATATGTACAGTAAGTTAGACATTAAAATAATATTTCTTAAAAGTAAAATATATCGGAAAGATAATTTTTAATTGATTAGTCCAGTAAGGCATTCACCTGATGGTAAGTGATAACTTACTCTGGTTAAAATGGTAACACAGCACCGTATTGCGCTCGTCACAGCAATATATTACCTCAGTAATTTCTCTTATGTACAGCACCCTTCAAACCGGAATACAGTAATATTAATACATTAGTATTAGGCGATAGAAATAGGAGCTGCGGTAGTACCTACCACCAGTATTTGTAGTAAATAAATACACAAAAAATTATTAACTATTGTAAGATTATTAGTAGATATAAAATATAGTGAATATACTACATATTTTGTATACTAGATATACTATATATTGTATACTGGACATAAAATGTAACAATCCCTATTACAATTCAATGACAGCTCAATTTTTCTTTTCGTTTATTTTTATCTTAATAATATCTTCCTATTCTTAGCGTGCGTCCGTGCAGAATCATCATCATTATCGATGGCGCTACAACCCTTTGTGAATCTTGGCCTCCTGTACAATTCTTCTCCAGACGTCGCGACTCTCTGCCTTCTTTCTCATCCTTTATGTATGGCTGAGGTCGTTGATTTTTAGACAATCCGGATTCATTCTTTGTATAGAACTTCGAAACCAGTTGTGTTTTTATCACGTAGGGTAGTTAGCCCCTCGATGAACCCTCCTCTTTTATCCGGGCTTGGGACCGGCAGCATCGCAAAAGTGACGCTGGCACAGTTCGTGCAGAGAGTTTCGTCCGTGCAGAATAGGACATCGCTATGCCAACTTAATTGCTGTCTTATGCTATATATATGTAGCTATGGTACAACGTTGTGAATTTTAATTGTATATTTTAGTTGCGAATACAACGGTACTAGTGAACATATATTCTAATACATGTATTTATGTATTGTATATTCACATTGTATTGCACATGTATTAATAAATTTATTACTTATCGTAATATTTAACTCAGTAGTACACAGAGTACATTTATTCAGGCTGGCTTGTTTGTGATGATGATTCTGGTTGAGGTATATCTTTAACCATACTTACTAAATCCCGAAGATACTACTACAAAGATAATCTAAATAGCCTTATATATTATAAATATTAAATGTACAAAAGATTTTTTTAATAAATGATCAAACGCACATAAACATTGATAAGCGAAAAAACAAAATTATAAAAATTTTAAAGAAGGTAAAGAGAAGGAAAGTATAAAACACCCGTTAAATATAAATTAAAAAGAAACATAGTGGGTTAAAGCTACAAAAGAAAGAGAAAAGTAATAAATAATCTATAGTTCTCTGTCTCACTTTGCAGGGGAAAGAGTACAGAAAAAAGATTGCAGATAACTCCAAAACTAAATCCAACACCATCTCCCTTTTCTTTTATGGCCACGCGATTTGATACATGTCTTAAAGCAAGTGATTCTAGTTGTTATACTAACTGGATATAAATTAAAAAATTCATTGGTGCAGGCCAGATTCGAACCCGGAACCTTCGAGTGGAAGGCAGCCCTTCAAACCACTATGCTATCACGGCTTCGCGATCTCCCTTTAAGCGCATCACACACAATTTCACACTCCCGTACCCCCCGATGACTTCTGTAAGCGATTGCCCATTACCAACCAGACGATATGGGAAATATCAATAAAACCCAAATCAAGTTACTCAATAGCTGCGTGAGGATTACTTGAAAAAAAAATAATTTTTAAAAATATCACTTAAACATGCAATGAACATAAATTTTCTTTCAATTTATTAAACACTTCACAACTAAAGTAACCATGTATTTTTTTTAATAACTTCTCTTCCATTGGCCAGTTTAGGCCAAGATAGGATTGTTATTATATCTATTTCTCTCATATTCAGTCTTTCTATTACTTACTTACCCGTATTTATACCACACAATATAGTGTTCATCATCCCGATCTTATATTAATCATTATTGATAGACGTTAGGCTTTCTACAACAACGGATGATTTGCCGTCTCCCACACGCTGGCCCAATGCGAGATGGAAGGAACCAGAACTTCGTTTGTTTTTTAGCAAACTGCACCACGAGCAGAGAGGTTCACTTGGGTCCTGTGAGGTGTGGAATCTCTTGACCTAATATGTCCAACGGTTAACATATAATCTACGTATGGATTGTTTAGAAACTTAATTGTGAGTTCAAACACGAATCAATGATTGTTGATGTGTTGTTCATCAATATCTCCCACGCAATCGATTATACGTTCAGATATAAACAAAATCCGAAAACAATTGTCGTAGAATCACTTCACTAAAACCCGTGACGCGCAATTTGCCACCCACGCGCGCCTGCCAGCGTATACTTCTGGAACCAATTGCCCATTACCAGACGACGATATAAGTAATTTCAATAAAGCCTTCCGAAGATAGGGGTCGACGGCGGCTCAGGACCCGGCGACGGTGGAAATTATTGAGGGGCCCAAGATTCGTATTTATATATGGAGTAGAAACGAGTCGTTTGATTTTTAAGCAATTTCAACCTTGACTTTTATCGGAGTCTAACGGTATAATGTTGATGTTCTCATTAGCCAATATATGCCCACTGCTAAACATAGGTCTTCTCCAAAAATAGATGGATAGATAGATTAACTATATATTGCTAATAATATGGTAAAGCGAATAAACTTAAATACTTAATTGTTGGCAAGAATGACCTTAGCATTATAAGCGCTCTCTTCCAGGCAACCTAGTATATTATAAATTAATATATTATTGTAAAAGATAAAACTTACGTTAATAATATTCAAAGAATATATCAACATTTGCTCTGGTCCCCCCACATTGGGCCAGTGTGGTGGGGAACGGCCCAAATCCTACCATCATTGGAAAGATGAATATATATCGTAGTTAATACTGTAAACGAATTCATTACTGTAAATTATGATGATAGATAAAGTTTCTGAAGCCACTTCTAATTTGCATAAAGAACAGCATTCCGCTGGTGATTTGGTGAACTGAACGTGGGGAAACTTTTAGGTATCCAAGAGGAAAGAGAATTGAAAATTCATGAAAATCACTCCCGTACTGCAGGAGCAGTAAACACTTTGGGAACTCCATGCATTTGTGCATGCATACTATTCGAGTAGTTTCACTTGGATTGTATTGTGCGATTTGATTGGTTCAACTTTTAACTAACTCTTCACTTACTTTTCTTTCACTTATTTAAACTTTAAATAAATATAGTCATATATTAATTGGTGGTGGTCCTTTACCGGAGACCGTTTAAGTACCTTCTATTTTTACCTCCAAATAGTAATTCAAACATTACTCTGTTCCAGTTGGAAGGGTTCTGTATGCTAGTGAAAATATATAAGTTATGTAAGTATAAATATAAGTTAAAAAAGCTCTGAATAATAATATCAGTGAAAAGTATATATATATACTTTAAGTTTTATTTATATAAAGAAAGTCTGTTCTTGATTTTGTTGTTCAGTTAACCTTATCCAACAACTCGCAGTGGATTATCTTTACTTTAAAATGTAAGTGAATTTCGTTACTAGCTTGAAATAGGAACAAGTCAATGTGACTATATACATATATGTATATGTACAGATTTTGTAATGGTTGATGATAAGATAGCATAAGTATTAAATGATGTAAATATAAGTTAAAAAAGCTCTGAATAATAATATTAGGAAAAAGCAGAACATAGAAACTTAAAGTAATAATTATATGGTAATAAATAGATTTATTTATATATATGTATTTCACTTGTAGGTCTTTGTTGCTACATACTGTCTATGTAGGTACCACCGCATCTCGTATCTCTACTAACAAATAGTAATATGCAATCATTACTGTGTTCCAGTTTGAAAGGTGTTGTTTGCTAGTAAAATTACTGGGGTAACGATACAACATCTTAGGTCTGTCGATGAGTGCAATTGGTGTGTATATACTTAACCAGCGCTATGTTATAAGCAAGGGTATTAGTTACCATCAGGTGAACGCTTTGCTCGTC
>DWLS01004526.1:0-13839 GCA_018246255.1 Pachliopta kotzebuea | reverse complement strand
CCTACACAAATAATTAAAATAGTTTCTCCTTCCTATTTGGGTATGCTGTAAGAGAACTCTTTTTAGGGTTAAGCTCGTCTTTGTGACACTATGTTACTTTTATTAAATAGTATCGTTTTAAATATATACGTGTAAGTGTACATAAAGAATAAATAAATAAAGAATATATAATACTTACATGTAATGAATTAAAAAAATATAGAAATTGAGATCGTTCGCGCCTTAATTTCTGTCATCGATTTGCAAGAAGGCAATCCAAAGGCAAAAGGCCGCGTGCGCGCGCCGCGCCACTAAACATGTCGGGGCCCGCACCATAACTTCCGAAATACACCCGCACGTTCCCTTTCGCGGCCTTATTTCGAATTAATTCGAGCTACCCTGCCATAATTTCGCGTAATTAAATAATCGCATCTTTAGCAAGCTATAAATATCAATGTTAAGTGTAAAAGTAAATAACCTTACTAAAACGTTTCGAAAACAACAACGGAAAAACTCCAAGCATAATATGAAGTGAATAGAATCTAAGGTATTCCGAAATACACATGAACAGCCGTTAGCTGGTAAAATCCTGGAGTGAAGACGGTGTTAAATAAGAATATTCGCAATATTCACCAACATATACGCCAACCATCCAATACACGATATTTAATAATTTTGACCGTTGATCTAGTAAAAGTCACATAGAACCGTTAGATTGATCCATCGTTGAACCGATTGGCGATTCCTTTAGAGAGACACATGTCCAAGAGACGATATTTACCATATCATAATTTCCGTTTTCATTTCCATTGAATTCTAACTTATAAAGATTATTCTTCTTGTGTGTCTCTCCGATTAGCGAAGTAGTATCGTTATCAGATATTACACGTTGAGAAAGCTTTACTCAACCTGGTCAATAACTTCCAAGACCAAAAAGAGCATGGAGAGAGAGCGTACGAGATATTTAAAAATGATTTTATTTTGAACTATACTATTTAAATAAATTGTAAAGGCCTTACTAAGTAAGATTGAAAATTTTAATTTGTTTATTGTATTTTCCTCACATATCTAATACCTTTTGTGTTTCTAACAAAATCTATAATTAATCTATATACGTTTTTGAATATATCTAATATTACAATACCTGTTACGTTTGTTAATGTTATTTATATGAGATTTCACTGATAACATCCTTTTTTTTGTTCACAGAATCGTGCCGGCCGCACGGATAGTACTGGTCAATTCGGTCGCCTCATGTGTCGCGCCATCAACTCAGCTGATCCCAACAAATCAACCAAAACACACGAATTCCTCAAACCAAAGCCTCCAGTCATATCTTTCGTTTCAAAAAAAATATATAAGCACTATTTTTTTAACCTTTTAACGTTAAAAATATAATAAAAACTGACATAGTATACGCTAAACTCCCAAACAGTACAAATTAATTTAAGTCTGAATTTAATCGGTATTTACAATAAAAAGAAGAAGCCTTCGAATTCGCAAAGTTTAGAAGAGAATCTATCAACGACCAGTATTTAAACGTTCCAAAATAATAGAGAAATCGTTAAACGAGTGCACAAAGTATTTTATTGATAGTTAAACAAGTAAACGAACCATTTCCTCGAGCATTTTCAAAAAAGAAGTCAGCCAAAGATTTTATAAGCCTTTAACTTTAAGACTCCTTTAATATAAGCCGTTAAGAACTTTTTTATACTATTTATTTTATAGTGAACAAACGAAGAAATTGTGATTAGGGTAGTGTTAAACCGGTGTGCCGTATAGTTCGTAACATAAGTGCTATTTAGAGTTAGAGCGGACTGAGAGCAGCTATTGAAAGTACAAATAAAGAAGTTCCAGCGCAGTTTCGCGTGTTCAGTACAACATAGACATATAATTTAGAGCTTATTTTTTGTATGTGTTACGTTATTGGAAAGCGCAAAAAGAGTGACGCGATGCGGTTGCGCAGAGTGAATACGTCATGAGCGAAGCGCTCAGGAGCGAGGCGGGCGCGGACAGCGCGCACTTGCCGCCCTTCTCCACTTTCGGCGAGATGGCGGACAACGAGCAGAGGATACTCACCGCCGACGCCCGGCTGCTCGACCCGGGCTGGGAGTACTACGAGAGGACAGGCGACACGGTCTCCGTGATCGCGAGCCAGGCCCAGTACCGGCCGTGGGAGTCGATGCCTATCACGGTCAATTCGAAAGACGCGATACTACGGGCGGGATTCTCGACGCCGCTCGACTACCAATCGGTGACGTTGCAGCCGATACCGAACAAGCTGCCGTCCTTCCAGAGCCAGTTCCAGACATTTCCAGAGACGACCGTGATACCGGAGACCGGACTGCCGAGCGTCACTCCGGTACCGGTCACGGCAAGCCCGACGCCCAGCGCGAGTCCTAGTCAGTTAACCCAGCTCACGCAGCTCACGACACCGTCGTCTCCGGCGCATTTGACCACACTGGCACAGGTGACACCATTGTCGACCACCCTCACCACATTGTCGCCAGTAAACGCAACAACATTCCATACATTGACAGCGGTCAACGCAAGAAGCTATCCGATTGTACCTGCACCCTTGCAAGCGAGGGAGCTGGCGCCGGCAGGCCAAGCTTACATAGATGACCGCCACATCCAGCTCTACCAACCAAATATTGCAACGATTAACGCATTCCCTACTCAAAACGGTATATTACACCAAAATGGGACACTTCTACATCAAAACGGGAGCCTTATCCAAAACATTCAAAGCCCCACTGTAGTTCACGTGCTGAAGAATGAACCATTCGATATGAAATCGCTTCAAGACAAATACACGCCCAACGGTCTCCACCACAGCAATTTCCAGAACCCAATGTTGCTGGATAACGGGTACGATAAAAAGTCTAACGGTTTCGGAAGCGCATCGTCACCAACGAGGTCAGATTTCCGTAAGAAAGAAAGACGGAAAATGCGTGCGAACAGTTCTGAATCAGATGGGTCCAACATGGAAGTGGGGTCTGAGAGCAGCGGCCAGGTCGCTGCCGTGTCTTCCACCGCAGGCTTTAAATCTCCAATGCACGGAGCTCCGCCCATGACGACCGGACCCATGGAGCTCGACGACATTTCCAGTGAAAAACAGGTGAGTTATCCTTTATCTTCTTCAAGAGTTGAGACCTATCGAGGATTCTGTAACTATTATCTCTAATTAACTTCATTATTATCCTAAGTTTTTGATTATTGTTTTCTTAAAAAATCTGATAAATTTGTGTTCCTCTATAGTTTCTCGACTTTAAACTCGACTCCGCCTCCATCTTTTGTTATTTCTTACTTAATGTAGGTTATGTATAAGTTATTAGTTTTTATTATATTTACTTATAATAAAAAAAACTACAGTACTAAAAAAAGAACTTAAATACTGTCTAAAAATTACAGTGTAGATTTATGCAACCACGCGAACAGAGTAAACACGTCGCAGGGGATTTACGAAAGATGACTGAATATCCGACGAAGGATATGAGAATTCTGTAAATTTCATCCAGCTACGCTCCGTCGCAAGTGGATATTCGAGTGATCCCGAAAAAGAGAAACTTTCCCAGTAATTTCACCTTTTATTATTCGCAAAGCAGTTTTTTATTCTCCAGCCCTCGAGTTGCCGAAATGGCCGGGCACTGTCTTCTTGGCAATAAATTTAATAGTTAGCCGATTCGCTTGTTCCGCCAATAAATTAACTTCCTCTCCCGTTTAAAATACAAATTAAAGTCGGGCGATTTACGCGTGTCCTGCTTAGAAAATTTTATGAGTTTCATTCAAATTTAACGGTCGGCGCAATTAGGCGGCAGTTTTGAAGCGAGCATCGCCTCTCGCCTCCTACAATTTTACTGCTGGGAAACCTTTTTAGACAAATCCATGTATACATGGACTATATATTCTGGAGAACAGAAAGAGCTGGAGTTACATCATAAGAATCAGATTACAATTGAGAGGTTACAACTTCATATGTAAGGAGTCCCACACAACAACTTACGGGACCCAATTCAACCTTACCCGCTCGCAGTACACCCTACTAATCAACAAATGAAGCTCTAGTTCCACACCAACTATCATTTCGCCAACGTTGTGGGAAACGGCCCAAATACCCCCACTATTGGAGGAGAGCAATGTCCAGCAGTGGACGTCTATCGGCTGATGATGATTCACAACCTACAGTACTAGAGATCAACGAACATAAAATACCACCGCAGCTCCTATTTCTGCCATCAAACAGTAACGTTCAAATGTTCTGCGTTCAGGCTTGAAGGGCACGCTAGTGAAATTACTAGGGTAACGAGACTTAACATCTTAGATCTGAAGACGTGAAGCTGATATTCTCTGATGATGACAGCGCCCTAATACGACGTATACAGCTCATCTAACGCTGGCCACGCCGACCATGGGGCACATGGTCTATTTAAGATGACGAGCGCAAAGTGGTGCTGTGTATACCATATTGATGAGCGCCACGTTATTATATGGAAGCGTAGCACTTACCACCAGGTGAACCTTAATTGTCTCCCCGTCTGATCCAATAAAAAAAGCCTAAGAAAGAGAGTAAGATCATTTTTTATTCATCAATGCGTCATGAGGAGTTACAGTTTCCTTTAACGGTACGTGACACAACAGCAAGTAGTTTGGGTGACATACCCGTGTATTGTACTAAGACATAACATATCTCGTTGCTGTAGTAATATCGCTAGCTTCAACGCCCTTCAAACTGGAACACAGTTTGCTCATAAGACTAGACTGTGTTCGGCTACAGAAATTGATATTTGGATATTGATATATTAGATTATTATAAATGTAGTTCAAACGTAAGCTACTACTAACTTATACTATTACTATGTTTTGATAAAAAATATATGATCTAACGACTTTTTAAGATCGTAGCATTCTTTATGTAATAAATGTCAGCATTTCCCGGTGTAGCAGCAAACACCTTTGTTCACAGCAGCTGCCTTTACCGACTAATTATGTTTACGGAACGGTTTTTTTTTGGTCACTTTAGAAGTTAGAAGCGACAACTGGATATAGTTATTAACATACTATGTATGCACATACTTATATAATGTCAAACGTTAGTTTACTTCGCTGTGTTTCTATAGTACCATTATTGAGAGCAATTTAGATCAGCACCTGCCATTTTGAGCACATGTAGAATTTGACTACATGGTAATATTACTATGTACTAGTCAAACCCGGCAGACGTTACATCGATTTATATTTATTTAATCTATATAATTTATTAATTTTGCTGAAGCGTAGTTAAAGAGGTCTTTAATAAATTTGACCACTTGTCAGTTACTAAATTGAAATTTAACTTGTTCTGTGTTAATTTGTATATACTTTAGTTAAGAGAAAGTTTAAGTTATCGTCCAATTACAGAGTCTTTATAACGTACGTTTGATGTAAGTTTGAATTTTTAATAATTATGTCTTACATCTAAATCTTGTGAACTAAAGAATATATGATAATGTAGTTTAAACATTAAATGTTACAGTGATATATGTTGCAATATTAACGCTGAAATCTTCCAATTTTTATAAAGTTTAATGCATAAATGAGGGTCATTATTCGCCACACCGTTACAGGGCCCTACCTCGCACCGATTGGTACCTTATAGTATACAATATGTGCATTATAAAGATGTTATCATACAACTCGTTACCAGCACGCGAATCTTGATCGCAACATTGCAATTTAGCTAAAGACATACCGTTATTTAAAAAATTAAACTATAACACTCCTAATTACACCAAAAACATTTTGTTTTTAATGTTTATGCTTGACTTAAGTTATTTGTTGACATTAAATACCAACTTCATTACTTTTCTGTAACAAATTTTTCGGTTAAATAATTCAATCTATAGAGAATTTATTCTCTTCACTAGAAAAAGGCTTACTTCCGCTTAAGTATTAAATCAATTGATTGTTTCGTGGATCACCTTCTTACATCATATTTCTCAATAGTGTTTTGCTAAATACCTTCATTTTCGAGAAAAAGTATAAAACAATACAATACAATATAATATACAATATATACAATACAATAATCTATATATTAACCTTGAACTATGACTATTTTGAGATGTTTAAAGGAAATCTCTCCATAAAATTTCCAGTCATCTAATCCAGTAAGAGAATTAAA
This sequence comes from Pachliopta kotzebuea, assembly GCA_018246255.1. Taxonomy (NCBI): domain Eukaryota; kingdom Metazoa; phylum Arthropoda; class Insecta; order Lepidoptera; family Papilionidae; genus Pachliopta; species Pachliopta kotzebuea. The sequence goes on along the minus strand of DWLS01004526.1, from coordinate 7,697 downwards.
TTAGAGGGTGTTCAAATATTGTCGTTAACAAGGGGGAATTATTTACTTAGCTTTATTGAGTAACATGTTAAAATTTAAAATTACTAACCTCCCCTCATATTAGTTATACTACAACGCAGTTATCCTATTTTAAAATAAGAGTGATACTCTCTTTCATTTAATATCAAAAACCTCAAAACTTTTGCAGTTATAATTTAAATAATATTACTAATAATAGTTTAATACAAAATATTTTATTATTAAATATCATACAATTTAACATGACACATAAGATAAATATATAAACATTAATTCGGTCGTGATACAGCTTTTTTCGTAACGACATTAGTATGGACATAACAATTTAGTCTCTATGTTACTGTTGTAGAACTTATACTCGTTTACACAGTAAGTTAGCGGTCGTAAGTTACCAACTCATTATACGAATGAGTCAAACCGGGAAAATCCATTGTGAAAGTTTCCTAGAACAAAGAACAAAACAGGAAAAGCGGAAGAGGCGACAAAATTTTCGGTGATTTATTGCCCAAATGTATGGGACCAGAGAAAAAAATAATGTTGCCCGAAGTATAATGTTCTCAAAGTTTACTCTTTCAGTATAAAAATCGTTCAAAATCACATGTCCATTTTTATGGAAGAATATATACATTATTTATGATTAGACAAACGTTGTTATAGTTACTTGTGGTAGGTTTCCGTTGCCGAAGACCGTTTAGGTAGGTACAAACACAGGTCCTATTTCTACCACTATATTTAGTTTGAAGGGTGCTTTAGATAGTAAAGTTACTGTTATTACGAGATTTAACATCTTATGTCTCAAGGCGAAGTGCACAATGAGGTGCTGTGACCATCTTAACCAGCGCCGCGTTGTTATATGCAAACATACCACTTACTATTTGGTTGACAAGAAAAAATCGCCTATCAACGTAATCTATATTAATTTTAAATAAAGTTATTACAATGTAATATACGAAACTGAGCAAAGAAGATTTATAGATTAAAGGTTAAAACTAATTCAAGTTTTTTGCTCTTGTTAGATCTTTATTACCGGAGAAAGGTAGAAACGATCACAATGCCTATAAACAAACAGTAATGTGCAAGCTTTACTGTATTCCAGTTTAAAATGCGCTTTAGCTAAAAAAATTTTTGAGATAATGAGATTTTATCTTTACAAATCATCTCATCGCTTCGTCGAATTAAAATGTCTAATATTAATGAGATTTTAACAATTCAAATATTCGAAAGAAAGTTAGTGATTTATAAAAAATGCAATTAGCTAAAGTTATCAAGTATTTTTTAAGTGCTTAGATATAAAAACTATCCTTTTTTATACGTGTCAGCTGTTTGTCTACACAACTGACTGATTCCGATTACAGCCGAAGATAGCCGAAGCGTACACGAATAAAAGTACGCTAAAATGGCGGCACACACAACAGCACCACAGCTGTTGTAGTTTTTTCACGGTTGGGGATTAATTCTACATAGAATAAATGCGCGTAACAAAAACGGGAACCGTAGTATAAAAGCATTACTAAAATTAAATCTGTTTGTATTTAGCATTTGATTCCCTTACGAGAATATTAAGGAATACCGTGCCCTAACTATATACAATTTATATTTTAAATACATAATCATCATCCGATTGTATTTTGAGGAATACTCTACAAGAGATCTCTATCCTCCTCCAGTCCATCAATTGAAATGATGATTATGATGATCAGTCGATAGACGTCCACTGCCGGATATAGCTCTTCGCCAATAATGAGAGGATTTGGGCCATATCGCATCACGCTGGCCAAATGCGGGTTGTGATGTAAGGTGGAAGCTGCGGTGGTATCTAGCAAACCTAGCTAGTTATTGAATATATTTTAATTAAATCTTTTAATTATTACATAAAATATTATACATAATCAGCCAATGAGAGTTCACAGTTGGACATCATTGGCTTCTACAATTTTGGCCACGCTGGGCTAATGCGGATTGGTGGGCTGCCAGTTTTTCGTTTGTAGATTAGCATAGTGCACCACGAGTAGATGAGCTTAGCTTGGGTACCGTGAATTGTTGTATAGGAACCCTTACACCCATTTTTAAATTCATATACATCATATTTAATGCCTTAATTTTGAAAAAGCGTACAGAATTACACATATTTCGCCCACTCTTTAACTTTTGATTAAAAAGTTAAATTTTAATCGTTAAGTCAGCAAAATTATAACTGAAACTTTAACCATGCGTCGTATTTAAACATTTCAACACAGTTGTATTAATAATTTGGTTAAATCTCAAAAATACAAACACAAAGCTTTGTATCTATCCAATGTATTTGTATGTACATTTTTGTCTTTAAAAAGATTTTAACAAAACGTACAAGCAAAATGTTTTACACAGAGAATAAGAATAATTAATCTCTTAACATCTGTGATGATACGCAACAAAAATATAGATCAAAATCTGCTCAGTGGACGGATTGCTAACATGCTACGAATGCAATTAAAATTGCGATATCTCGTTTATTGGTTGGGTGGTTAAAAGCGATGTTCGAAATGTGTTGAAATGAATTCGCGGCGATAGTTACAGTTGGACGCGGGCGTATGACCCAGACGATTCGTTAACAAGGTTCGCAGAATGCGCCGAATTCGCCCGCGCCGCAATAACATTCTTTGGATTTAATGGGAACGAGTCCCGGGACCGGACACGCGAAGATCCTACCCAGATACGCCCGTCGCTCCCGCTTTGAATTCAAGTATGAAAGGACCAGGTATTCGCGGCTTTGTCCATCTCATAAAAAAATATGCCCGCTCCTTCTATCGGAGAGTTTCAATTTAAACAATATATCGGTATGTTTAAAAGTAGCGTATTTTACAACAGTTAACTATCCGTAGATATATACTAACAGTAATAAAGATATTTATATATTTCTTCCTGTTATAATCATAGAATTTAAACCACCGTGTAGAGATTAAGAGATATCAAGTAAGAGATTGTAAATTAATATTAACCGCGACTGTATTACTATAGTTATTTATAAAACTGTCATATTAATAAGCGGCGGAGTCGAGACACTTTAAATAATTGCACAAGGAGAAGAAACGATATCACTTTATTGTAGTACTTCCCGTCGCAGACTAAGAAGAAGCGGAAACGCTGCGGCGAATGCATCGGCTGCCAGCGAAAGGATAACTGCGGCGACTGCGCCCCCTGCAGGAACGACAAGTCCCACCAGATCTGTAAGCAGCGAAGATGCGAGAAGCTGACAGAGAAAAAGGTAAGTGTTTAATATCCTTCTAATGAACCAGACAAATCACACAAAAAAATTCTTTAAAAACTAAAACTCCAAACTTGTGCGCTCATTTCGCATAACCTAACTTAGTAATCATTGAGATTCACTGTAACTCTTTACTTTTACACAGTAATGAATAAAGTCACAGGTTTTGTTCACTGGTGTTAGTACTTAAAAAAATTCTAGACGTCTGAAATCTTACGTATAAAAGCGGGTCAATATCGCGCTGCGGGAATACTTACTCATTGTTATAGGTATCATCTATATATCATATCTATCACTTACCACTGGGAGAATCTACTCATTCTATATCAAAATGTTTTGCGCTTTAATATACCTTAAAGAATTTACAGTTAAAGTGATAATTTAAATACTTTCTTGTATTAAAAAATTATATATGAATAGTAGACATTAATCAAATAAAAGATGGATAGCTAGTCAACTGTAAAATGAAAGTTCAGTTCTTCTTTTTGATCTATGCACTTTAATATTTGATCAATAGTTTTCACAGACAGTAAATAATTTATGTTATATGTTAGTATTCTATGAAGACGTTTACTTCTAAATTTACTACTACCCTTATTTGTAATAGAATTGTATAATTAATAATTTTTTGATGTTTGTTATATAAAATTGATCACTACACATCAGTACTTGATCGGCAGATGTCTTCAATATTGTTATAGACAGACAGAAGATAATTTATAACATATGATAGTATTCTATGAAGATGTCAAGTTGTAAATTTACTACTACTCTAATTTTTAATAGCAAAATTGTATAATGAACAAATATTTAATGTTTGTTATATAAAATTGATCGTTGCACATCAATGCTTGATCGGCAGATGTCTTCAGTGTTGCTATAGACAGACAGTATGAGACAGATAATATATTTTATTTATTTATTTATTCTAAATGCACAAATACATGTTAAAAAAACTATGTAATTAAAACAAAACATTCATAAAATGTCACAAAGGCGAGCTTAAACCTAAAAAGAGTTCTCTTGCAGTATACCCAAATAGGAAGGATAAACTATTTTAGTTTTTTGTGTACCGTGTACCAGTAATAATAATATATAAGGTAATATATAACATGTATACAAAGTGATAAATGTAAAATTTGTAACTGGAGGTAAAGATAATAGTCTTTTAATTTATATCATGTGTTAGTATGAGGACGTTAACTTCAAAATGTTCTACTACCCTTATTTGTAGTAAGTGGATAAATTTTTAATGTTTGTTATATAAAGTTGAATGCAGAAATCTTTAAAATTGATCTGCGGCGAGGTACACTGTATGACATATTTACGGGCCGTCATTTGCATTAATTTATTCGTCTGCATAGATTACCGCCATCTTGTCTTGCCGCGCCGACACGCTGTTCCGCTGGTTTGTAAAATGGCCGCGGAAGTAATACGTTTACGTCTCGTTGAATAGGAAAATCCAAATGTCTTGATGTCCCAAGCATACATTAAAAAAACTACACATTATAAACCATAATATGATATTTTAATATCTCATTTATCTATATGATAATAAACAATATATTCAAGCATCAATAATAAATCGTTCTTCTTCCTCTACTGAAGAGTTCCCCAAACTTTTTTGTGTCGTAGACCCCTTGGCATGTTTTTCCGTGTTGTGTAGACCCCCTACTTATCTGATATTGATTTCCTGTAAATTTCTAACTGTAATGAAGTTTAGTGTTAAAAACTTAAAGTAAAAACACATGTTAATTAATACATTTATTAATTGAATTTAAATTAAAACTACTCAAAATAAAATTTTGTTTCTGTTATGTAAAATATAAACATAAAATAAGCAATAAGTCAATATTTTTAGTGAGAAGGATGTGTTGAGATCACTATCGTGTACCCCCATTTTCATTTCATGGACCTCCAAATTTTTTTTCGCTAACGTAGACCCCTTGCAGGTTGTCATAGACCCATAGGGGTCGATACAGACCACTTTCGGAATCACTGCTCCACTGCTTACTATACCTTTAGTTAAAGGTATTAAGTAAAGATTAAATAAATTAAATTTTTAAATCGATATATATGTAAATAATAATTTGTTTTCGAATTCAAAGATAATATAATTACAAAGTTCAAAGGAGCCCAATCTGTTTGCAGTAATTGCGATCACCGCGAAAATTAACTACGCCAAGTCTACGAAAACATTGGACCGTCCATTATATTTTACGAGCTCAATCGTGCTGACGGACCGGGTTTTCCAGTAGAAATATTCATTTCATTAATGTCTTAAACGATTAGTGAAGACATGGAGACTATTTACACAAATCGAAATCCAGAACAGGGACAATTTATTATCATAAAAATGCAATAAAAACATTGCGGCGGATTTAATAGCCCGTGAAAGGTTTCCCATTACAGCCTTTTTTGTTTTCAATTGAAATCGAGATAAACGTACAATGAACAACCGAAATGACTAAAACGTATAAAAGACGGGGATCCTTAAAATTGGAAAGAGAAATAACAAAATACATTTTTATCGATAATCAGACGAATTTGTGATATTGCGAGTTTTCCTCGGTAATGAGATCAATTCTCGCAAAAGCGTTTTCTGGTAACGAAGGAATTTGTAGAGGAAAATCCGTTATACGACCTTTGATTGTGTGATGTATTTTTTAAATGATATAAGTGGTTAAAATTGGTTTGTAATTGACGTCTAAATATTTTTTATCAATCTTTTCAAGTCAACTTACCACCGGCGTCCTTAATATTCGGTATTATTATATTTGCTGTAAAAACCATGACAAACGTAGTTCTGCTCTTTACCAGTAATTATTGCCTTAATCATTTATTATAACATATCATTAAAGTGGATAATTTCTATAAGAAAATGTCAAATTATAAAATTTATTGCTTACATTCTTGAATGTATAAGTTATAGAAATGTAATTATATCGACGTAAGGAAATCTACGAGTAGCTTAGCTAAAATATTTTTTTCAAAATTATCTGTTCAAGAACCTTTAGTAAAGTAATTAATTGTAACAATAGACATTATAACGGCAGTAATAAAAAAGTAAATAAACATAATAATACCTTATAAAACGTAATTAGTCTTGAAACTCGCAAAACCCAGGCCTCGACCAGAAAAAGTTTAAGAGAGAAGGTACTTGACTTAATTTACGATTATAAGTTAAGGACTGCAAAGTAACTTAGCAAATTAGTTTTAAAACAACCACCGTGAAGCCTCGCTCTGGGAGGAGTGGAAGGGAGGGGGTTACCTTCCCTTGTTCTGAAATCACCTTTATTTAAAACCTACTTAGCAATCTCTTACAATCTGTTGGCTCTCTTGATTTATTTCCGTCAATGATACTATAATTTAGGGACGGTCTTCAACTTTACTAGAGGATTTAGGTCTTTCTTACTTTTAACCATAACTATAAGCAATAAAAAGTAGATAAAGAACATAAACATAACACCGTGTAAACTTAATCTTTTCTGAGCTTCTACAATCTTTTCGTAAAAATATTAGATTTTTCCTTATCATTTAATTTCCCTTTGCCTCAATTTTAGACAATTTTCAAAAATGTATCAACAACATAATTTTTTCTAAATTTTCAAAACCATCAATATTGAGCCGTGATAGTCTAGTATATATATATTTTTTTTACGTAGGTATAGGTTAATGCTTGACCACGATCCCACCTGGTGTTAAGTGAAGATATGGTCGATAGATGGTAAAGCGCATTAACCTAGCAAATGCCTATTCAATCTTTTTTTAAATATATAGATAGATTTGAACGCCTGCCTTCCACGGCGAGGGTACCTAGTTCGAATCCGGCCTGCACCAATAAATTTTTCAATTAATGTGTAGTTAATACAACAACTAATATTACATGCTTAAAAACCATGTATCAGATATGGTTATACACATTAAAATCTATATATGTTTCAACATCTTCAATAACAAAATGTATTTTACGTAAGTTTAAAATAGATGTGTCTAGATTACGGATTTCCGTCGTTCCGTTTTTTTCTTTGACGACATGAAAAAGTCGAACCTCGTGAAGGCATTATTTATACCGTACGGTTCATATGTCGGCCACATTATCTCCTGTGCGCGTGCGCACGCGTCCCGCGCAATGTGCGCGGCAGCTGCGCGCGCGCACCGCTCCAATCATGGCCCGCTCTCAGGCTACACCTCTAGCTCTTTTATCGTAGAACCGATTGTATCTATTGTTGACTTAAAAGGTGGTTTTTTTAACGCTTGATTGATGTCTTATCGTAATATGCAGCTGGAACTTATCTTGAGCACTTTATAACTTACTTTATTTTTCTCACAATATTATTTATAAATATTTTTTTTATGATGTATGTGATGATTGACGATTACATACAAAATCTTAAGTTCTCATAGTTAGGATTTTATGTATATATATATATAT
>DWLS01004525.1:0-13839 GCA_018246255.1 Pachliopta kotzebuea | reverse complement strand
ATTTTCACAAAAGGCGGTCTTATCGCTAACCAGCGATCTCTGCCAGGCAACCTTTGGGTAGAAATTTAGCAAGTAGACCAAACCGGTATATTCATTGTTTGTTTAAGTAATCATGGTATTCAATCTAAAATTACTTCTTAATTACCCTAATTTTTTTTTTAATTTTCTACAGTAAAAAATTATGAATTTTAACGACATTTCATATATTAATTGTAATTACCAACCCTTTTACTATTCTCACTGCTGGAACTCAGTGCCTTCTCTCCTCTCACAAAGGGTAAGGAGTTTGGGCCGTTTACACACTATGTTCACAATGTGACATTTTATCTTTCTTCTTTAAGTTCAAATATTAGAAACAAGAAATCACTTACATCAAGTCTATTTTTTAAGTTTTACTGTTTCTGTTAAATACATATAAATAATAAACATTCCTATACTTATTAAAAAAATTGAAATTTGTTTTTAGTATCAAAAAGTAATAAAAAATCAGTTAGTGTATACTTTAGTTAATAACGGCAAATTACCTGTTAACCGCACGCACACGGAACTTGTACTTATGTCCGGGCTGCAGTCCGTCCACGGCCAGGTTAGTCTCCGGTCCGATAGTCTCGCCGGCCTGGACCCAGCGACCGGTCGCTTCGTCCATGCGCTCCACCACATACTTTTCGATTGGCTGACCGCCATCATCGGCAGGGGGATTCCACGACAGTTTGGCACCGTGCGCATGCACATCCGATACCTGAAATAGGATAAGATACGTATAACCAAAAGGTTACTCAAGTGTTTTTTTTTTATTGTAAATCGCTTAGGAATCCCCGCAAATGTCGAAAGCTATTCTTGTTATGTATCCGTTTTAAGAATTTTTTTTTAGTCTTTATGCTGATTATTACACAATGCTCTCGTATATCCCGTGAGTACAAGCCTTTTATTTTTTAATATATGTATTATTTACTACTATACTTTATATGTGTATACATTTAAATAATTACTTACAACACCAAGGCAAGTAAAACGTTAATATGTTTATTTAAATATATATAGCTAAGGTGTTATAATACATTGAATACTTTTTTATTGATAAAAAGTTACAGATAAGATAAAAATTTAATTTTGTACTACATGCCATAAAATTTCTGTTCAGAAAAAAGATATAATTTCGGCTTTGCTATACGTATTCGAGAGGATTATGATAGTAAATGTTACTACCGAAACAATTTTTTTATATGCATCGAAACGATCAAACGAGCAGGGTGTTCACCTGATACCACAAGTATAAATGTATTTAATATTATCAACTAACCTTAAGCGGTCCTCCGGGTGGGCTCGGCACGCTAAGTACAATAACTTCAACATCCGCCACATCCTTGCCATTGGCGTTCTCGGCGGTGATTGTGTACCTGCCGCTGTCGGCCCTCGTAGCTGATTTACAGTTAAGCTTAGTGTTATAATCCGAATGCTGTACTCTCATGTCGCCGTAAGACTTTACCTCCTTCTTGGCGAGATACCATTTTGTCTCTGGCATCGGTTCACCAGAAACCTGTTAAAAAAAATATTATACATACACGCATGTACAGATATGCACAACTTAAATATATATTTCAATTCCAGGTTATGTCAACTCACTTTGACGTCAAAACCGAACTTCTGGCCAACTTTGATTTTAATGTCGATGAGATTAGTCCTGTCGATCTTCGGCGCCATGTTCCTGGGCTTGGCAACAATCGGGTGGGTACTGTCGCTTGGCTCACCAGGACCGGCCTTGTTAACGGCTCTTACCCTGGATTATTCAATGAGATTGAGTTTATACAACATATATAAATAAATATTTTATCTTGATAGAAAAATAATTTCTGGTTATAAAATTTGGTGTTGTATAAACATCCTAACCAACCATAAAAAATTTTCTCTTCCTTAAGGTGCAGCATATTTACATCGTAAAAAGAAATTAGGTTTTTTCCTTCTGATGATAACGACTAAGTACTTAATGCTAACATACCTGAATTCATATGTTTGCCCTTCAACAAGGTCAGGTACTGTGGCCGTGGTTTTATCAGCCGGCACCTCTAGAGCCTTCTCCCAGTTGCCGAACTTGTCTTTTTTCTCTACGATGTATCCCTCTATAGGAGCGCCACCGTCTTCCTTCGGCGGTGTCCATTTGAGGTCCACGTGGTCCTTGTCCCAGTCAGTAACCGATGGCGTTCCAGGTGCGCCTGCAAAAAATTAAACGGAAATTCGTGAACGAAAAAGTATAAATAAATCAATGTATTTATGAAGAAAACAAAATATTGCAAGATATCGCGGTAACATATAATGGCAGAAATTTTCAGTTTTCTCAAACATAAAACAATTTATAAAGATGTAATGTCAAGTGAAAAGTTTCAGTATCAAGTAGCCAATAACGGGATCCAGGACAGAGCTAATGAATGAAAGCAAACACCACCACTTTATGAGATGTACAGCTAGATAGAGAGAGAATCATGTCAATCACAAGTACGAACGTCCAAGTTGAACAATTTCTTTAAAGCCCTGTTAGTAAGCTTAATATAATATGTTCAAGTTACCGGGTTCATCGAACGGATTCTTGGCGACAATGCTCGTCTCTGATACAAGCGGCTCCGACTCGCCTTCCGAGTTGACGGCAGACACGCGGAACTTGTACTCCTTGCCTGGTGTCAAACCAGTCACCTCGCACTCTGTAATAACGAATCAAATTAAAATGAATTTTGTCATTGTATAGAATTTAAATGTTTGGAGTTTTCTTTCTGTATGATTGAAAATGAATTGAACGCTATCGTTTATGTATAGTATCTTTTAAATATTTTTTTAATAAAGTAAAAGGTTCATTATATTTACTAGGCTCATCAGAGCGCACACAAGGCACCCAGCAGCCGGTCTCTGTGTCCAACTTGTCCACCTGGTAGTACTCGATAGGGGCACCACCATCATCTTTCGGCCTCTTCCACTTGAGGGTAGCACCCTCTTTGTGCACATCAGAAATCTGTAAAACATCATTAATGACAAAATCGTTTTTTTTTTAACATAGACAACTCAAATTTCACATGGTGTTTAATGACAATGAGACCATGGATGTTAAAGGTTGCTCACGCAAAATATACCGGCGCGTACATGATACGTCAAATTTATAACATGAAGATAAAAGAAACCCGAATAAATTCCACTATATTTTATCCTGGAATCCGCTCAAAGTCCTCAATGTAACAAGACAAGTGTTTAGCCACTTTGCTTGAAAGGCGAGAATAAAAACAGAAAAATACCTTTAATTTAATGCTGTAGTTTATCAAAGAAAATTTACAAAAAGTAATATACTGAGTATGTTGTGTGACGTCGTCCTCACCTGCAGAGGTCCCTCGGGCTTAGCGGGTTTATCGGTAATTACTACATTGATGGTCACTGTATCCTTTCCGCTGGAGTTGGTTGCCGTCACGGTGTACTCGCCGCTGTCGTCGCGGCGAACAGGTCGGACCACCAGTTTTGTGAAGTAGTCTGGAGAGTCGATGGTGACAGCCTTCGATGGGCGCAGAGGCATGTTCTGATACCTAGGGACAGATGATTATTTGTTTGATATAAATATTAGATATTGCTAACCCAATTTAAACTTTTCTAGTTTATAGTATTGTTTCCCTTTGAAAAAAATATATCAGATATACAAGACACAATGACCTTCAATGTTTCAAGGGCTAGTAATAGTTAAATAGTTCAATTTCCTACATATCGCAGTGGATTTGCCTTATGAAATGGAGGCTCTTGCTTTGGTTTCGGAGCAGTATCTTACTTATGAGGGGCCCTATGTAGATAGTGAACTAATATTGTAAATCTCTCGCCATAGCCGTCACTTAACATCATACGAAATTGAAACCAATTGTCAAGTCATTGTTATCAAAAACAGTTTCTATTTCTTGTAATTTATTAAAGCATTAAAGTGTTAGAATTTATTCCCGAAAAATTATTCATATGATTGCTATGATACCGATATTATTGACCAATATAATTATGCAGAAAGATTATTGTTCGCACCTCCACTCGACGACGGGTGCAGGTTCGCCGGTGATAGCTGCTTCCAGCTTGAGCGTGGAACCTGCGGACAGCGTGACGTCGCGCAGGTGGCGTCGGTCAATCTTGGGCGCGAGGAAGCGTGGCTTCGCTACAAAGTTCTTGCTAGCGTCGGACGGTTTGCTCTGACCTCCTTTATTGACCGCGATCACGCGGAATTGATATTCGTTGCCTTCGATCAAACTGTAAAAATTGAAGGACACATTTAATCACAGATCGATCTGTGTTTTGATTCTTAAGATAAAAGTATAATATTGTTTCATTTCTACTCTCTTTATATATTGGATATATTCAACTTTTGAGTCAATCAACATAAATATAAGTATCCATGTTTACTTCAGTATTTAGGTTGAGGCCAATGTCCAACAGTGAATTAATTTTTGATAACAGTTATAATGACACTGAATAACATCCGCGGCCGAGATGGACTAGTACTTAACATCATCAGAGATTTTTTACATAAACTCTGATGATGTTAAGTACTGGAAAATTACATACCCATTGATGGTAGCGCTTGGAGTAGGTGTGTGAGTTTCCAACGCCTTTTCCCATAGCGGACTGTATTTGTCCTTTTTCTCGATGATGTAACCAATGATGGGCGAGCCGCCATCGGATATCGGCGCCTCCCATTTGAGGTCCACATGATTGGCGGACCAGTCGTCTGGTACGGGAGCTGATGGCGCATCCGGCACGGCTGTGAATACCAAAATTTTCTGTAGCTATTTTATTTTCGTCGTCATTAATAATGATGTAAAATGATTCCCATTTTGTCTGAATGTACAACTTTTATAGATCAAATCAGGTGAAACTGAATAACGCATTGGCATGCGTAATCGATACAGCGATTTCAATCTATCTTTCTGAGAATAGCCAAATTTCCAACAATGAAAACATAATTGTTTATTATTAATAGGCAAGCTTTACTTATATTTTACAGCATTAAAAAAACAGACTTCAATGTTTACGCGTGTAAAGTTGAACGAGGAAAACGCAAAACCGATTGACGTGTACAATAATGATTTTTAAGGCTAGTAATGAACGTACTGAATGGATCCTTGGCAACAATAGCGCCAAAAGTCTCGAGCGGTTCTGACTCGCCCTCTTTATTAATAGCTTTTACGCGGAACTTGTACTCGTGGCCAGGAATCAAGCCATCCACCTGAAAATTACAAATAATATTTTCGATTGCTGCTTGTGACGATGTTAATTTTTTATTTCACATATATGGTATTAAATATCGACGAGCAAACGCCTAGACTACAGTTTCTACAACAGCGAAGACGAAATAATAACTTTATACATAATAACACTTAGAAGAACATACTTAACATATTTTTTATTTAACTACGCGATAATGCCGCCAAATTGGAGGTGCAGTGGTACCTACCTAAGGGACGACAAAAAAGAAACCTACTAAGCACCAGTAAACTACCCGTAATAAATTGTATGTTTAATTAGTACTTATTGATAAAATTTGCAATGATTGCAAAAATAATAACATTAAATAATGATTTCATTGAATTCAATACGACAAAAAAAGGGACAAACGCTAAGGAGGAGAAGATTTCTTTGAATTAAGTTTAGTATGATCACACACCTCCATCTCGGGCACGTTGCCGAGGGTCTTCCCGACCGGCATCCATGTGCCTGTCTCCGTATCATACTTCTCGACTAGATAAGCCTCGATTGGTTCTCCGCCATCGTCCTTCGGCCTCTTCCACTTAAGCGTGCAGCCGTCCTTGTGAACATCCGACACCTCCAAAGGTCCCTCCGGCTTGTCTGGTTTAGCTGTTATGTGATGATAAGTTGTTAAATTCGTTCGTTATATTTTTAAATAAACTGAATTGATATAAGAAATAGAACCGTATTTGTGTAACATACTTTTATTACAAAAATATCTGTCTCGCAAGTTTAATAATAAAGAGTAAAGTAACGTAAAGACAATTTATTAGCAAATTGAATTTTTAACGCATACTTTTTGAGTTGTTACGTTATACGAAAATTTAAACAAATTAGCCAAAAGAGATGGCAAAAAAAAACATTTACTCGTCGACAAGATCAATTAAAGCTATTTTTATTAAGTGTCCTAATAAAAAGAGCTTTCTTATGTTCTGTATTTGACAATAATAGTCTAAAATTATTATGGTTATATCATAAATGCATATTTGAAATTGATTGTATGTTATTAATGACTTTAAATTCGCTTACATATCACAGTGATTTCCAACTCAGCAGTGTCCTGTCCATACTTGTTAACTGCTTGGATCTTATAAGTGCCGGAGTCCTTGCGGCGCGGGCTCGCGTGCTGGTATTTACTCAAGTACGGGACATTGACCACTATAACCAAATATAAATAGGTAATATTTATTTAGCTTGTAACAGGGTTTTTTCGAATCTCCCTCATATTAGTGATCAACCGCTGTAACAGCTTCCCTGAGTTCCGGAAGTACACATATCAAATATTGAGTATTCTGAACGAGTACTCTCCGCCAGTCACCGTCACATTGTCACTTAACACCGTGTAAAGTGGAGGCCAAGGGCTTCCCCATCAGATATAAAAATATTATATATAATATATATAACTAAAATAATATATATAACTATTGAACAAATTTGATCAAGAGACCAAACAAAAGAACTTTTACAATTATGAAGGGTGTTTTTTAGAGTTGCTGACATCAGCTACGCTAAAACGTCCACGATGATATGATTAAGTAAATGCATACATTTTAGTCCATTTCCTGAGATGACCGACTTGCCGCTCAATGTCCACGTGACTTCAGGCGCCGGTTCGCCCGTCACCTTCACATCCAGTGAGATGGGCTCACCCTCGCGCACCTTGATCGGGCGCAAGTTACGTCTGTCAATCTTCGGTGCCACTGTAATGCCGAAAAGAAAAATTAAATCACAATCTCTATCTATCTATACTGAATGTGTTAATCTATTATCACATGTGATAAAATATAAACAGCAGCCCATTTTATGTTCTCACTAAGTCCTGAGCTGGGACTGAGTCAAGGTTAATTATTCAACACACTAGCCAAGTGTCGCAGGTTGGATAACACATGTCCAAGATAATTGTTGTTTATGGAACATGAAAATGTTGTATGATATATATACATGTAATAAAACGATTTTTTTTTCATAATATCATTATCATCGGAAAATCATTCACAGTGAGTATTGAACTCGCGCACACGCACGAACGTGTAGGCTGCGCACTCATTATATAGTGTATATCACATAAACTGCCGTCATTCTGTTATGACTAGGCTTATCAGTTACCATCAATTGAATGTCCTGGTAGTCACGCAACTATGTTGAGTAAACAAATAAGTTTATATAAATAAGAGTAAACTATCATTATACTTACATTTTCTAGGTTTGCATACGACAGACTTGCTTGCATCGCTGGGCTCTCCAGGGCCGGCTTCGTTTACAGCCTTTACCCTGAACTCGTATTCTACACCTTCGTCGAGATTTGAAACCGTTGCTTTTTCATTATCATTAGGTCCGACCTGGTTATATCAAAAATAATGTTTAGGAAAAACTAAACTAATCTGAATTTTTTTATTGTAATTATGTAAATTCAATCAACGTATCATCCTTATAGTATATTTATATGTAGAGAAAAATTGTTTAATCCTCATTAGTCTTTTAACCTATTCCAGTTGCCAGACGTTTACCAAAACAAATATCAACGCGGCCGTTCCTGTGTAACCTGCATCTAACGATTCGTCGTCGATGTCGTAAAACTGGGATGATATTAGTAAGGATGATATACAATGCCGTTGATTGCATTCGTCTTGAAATAAAAGATTATAAGTCTCGTTATCCCAGTAATTAAAAATGAAAAACCTTTTATTAAAAAAAATTATAACATACATAGTAAGCAAATGAAATCTTACCTCACAGGCTTTCACCCATTTCGGCGAACCAACTTCCCTCTTTTCAATAATGTAACCGGTGATGGGCGCGCCACCATCTTTGAACGGCTTCTGCCACTTGAGGTCGACGTGGTCTTTGTCCCAGTCAACAACCTCGGGAGTACCTGGTTTTCCAGGCTCGTCTGATGCGGAATAAAAATAAATAGATTAATACTTTACATCATCCTTATTTTTTACTGATAGACGTTTGCTGTTGTACATAGGCAGTCTCTAAAGATTTTGTGCTTGTTTATAAAAAAGTAACTACTCACCGAAAGGATTCTTAGCAATGATGGAATGTTCGCCTTCCAAAGGTTCGGAAACTCCCTCGTTATTGACAGCCGACACCCTAAATTTGTACTCGTGTCCTGGCACCAAGTTCTCCACTTCTGCCTTCGGGTCCTTAGTCTTGAGCGCGGGTACCCAGCGGCCCGTCTCTGTGTCGAGTTTTTCTACCAGATAATGGTCGATAGGGGCGCCGCCGTCGTCCAGCGGTGCGTTCCATTTGAGCGTGCAACCCTCTTTGTGCACATCGGAGATCTAAAAAATAAAATAAGCCAATAATATTAATTTGTAAAATTTTCAAAAGAATCTCTAAATTTCCTTAAACTTTTTTTATAGTAAACGGGAGCGCAGTTCTTCTAGTGGTGGAACAGGTGCTTGTTCGCAGAGACCATCTAAGTACCACCAAAGCACATGTTTCTGCCACCAGAGTCCTGGTTTGAAAGGCGTTATAGCTAATAAAATTTATTAACTTCATTCAATAAATAGCAAGGCTTAACTGCGGCAACGTGCATAATATGTAGAAGCTTATGTGGTCATAGCTAGGAAAGCGTAACTTACAATGAGGAAGAGATTCTGATCATCTCGTCACTTTGTCGAAAAGAGTTATTTATTTTTTAAGCTCCCTCTTTTTTAAATTAAATACCGAATTAGTGTTTTTATGATTATTTGTTCGGTTTTGCTTCTTTTACTACTTTTTTTATGCGTTTGAAAGATTTTTCTTTACAAAAAGAATATAAAAAAAAACACTTTACCTTAAGTGGTCCCTCAGGTTTAGCAGGCACATCAAGCACCTTGATCTCAAGGGAAGCTTCGTCTCTGCCGCTACTATTCTCTGCCTTCAGCACGTAGGTGCCGCTGTGCTTCCGAGACGCGACCACCACGGATAACTTCACTCTGTAGTCCTCCGTATCGATGGAGAGGTCGTCGCGCGTCGAAAGCCTTTCCTTGTTCTGGAACCTACAAAGTATCATCGTTTAATGGTGGATATAAAATAATGCCATCCCATAGTTACACAGAAATAAATTAAAACACATGTAAGGAAAATCAGGTTAAGACAAATTTACGTTGTTTACCTAAAGTATTTAGTGTTAGTCGTTTTGTATTACACTAAAATTATCAGTAAAATAAAAAATTACTAGTTTATTTAATATTCTCGTTATTGGAACTTGAGGTTCCACAAGAACCCAAAGCCTTCACGATAACTAAGTATTGATTGGCAGATCTGCCAGTGGTAATAGCCCTTGTTTTTGGAACACGTCCGTTTGCATTCCCTTAACTCAACTTTAGGCATTCGAACTTGAATCTCTTCGAGGTTTACAGCGACAGTTTGGAAAAGCGAGCTAACGTGACGCTTTTTACTTAAATTATAAAACAATAAAGAGTTTATTGATAACTATTATATACTAAATATAAATCAAAATCATCTCGACAATTCTAAAAATAATAATTACCAGGTCTTGGTCGGCGCCGGCTCACCGCTGACCTTGACGTCGAATCTGATCATCTGGCCCGCTTTAATGGTAATGTCGCGCATGTTTGTGCGATCGATCTTAGGCGGAGCTGGAAACGACAAATATGTTTCTTATATAACCTGTTTTTTTTACAGGATCTTAAGAAGATACTTAGCTTCTGATGGTAAGAAATTTCTACGCACTAAAAACTTTACGTTACCATGGGCCCGAGTGCTCAAATGGAAAACACAGGTAGCCTACTGCACTACGCCTCTCAAGGAAAACCAGAGTCCTTCATATGCTAGTACAAATACGAGATCACATTGTATTTATCCTCCAGCTCTGAACTCAATTCATCTGATAATATAATTGTGATAAACTACACTCAAATTGGGAAGGTTATAAAAATTATAAAAGGCTGAAATGATAATGATCAAAAATTATAAATAGCATGTAAAAACATATCTTGCAAAAATTATATTAACTTACCAAATCGGTCTTTAGCTAGGAGGTTGTCAGTGGCCTGTGAAGGTTTGCCGGGGCCAGCTTTGTTGACGGCCTTAACACGGAACTGGTACGTCTTGCCCTCGATCAAATCTGGTACGCGGGCCTCAGTCTTGTTACCGGGTACCTGTGGAAAAATTTAAAATACATTTTTGAGAGTAAATTGACATTTTGACGTCAAGAATAACAATTAATTGCTTTCACAATATTTCTACAGTGGGTAATCGTGATAATTTTTAGTAGTAAGGCTTTGTTATCGGAGACCGTCTACTATCTCAGCTTCTATTCTGCAGCCAAACAATGGTATGCAAACATTACCGCATTCCGGTTTAGAGGGCGCTATAAGCTAGTCAAATTATTTGGGTAACAAAACTTCATGTCTTTAACACTTTATGTCTCAGGGCAATGAGCGCAATGTGATGTAGTACATACATCTTAATCATTGCCACGTTGTTATAAGTATATCACTTACCATCAGGCGAACATTTCGCTCGTCTGGTCGAAAAAAATAAACATCGTGATTAACTGACCTCAACTGCCTTCACCCACTTGCCAGTGTCGCGGTCTTTCTTTTCCACGATGTAAGCAGTGATGGGGGCGCCACCGTCGTTTGCGGGCTTCTCCCACTTGAGGTCCACATGCTCTTTATCCCAGTCCTTGAATTCCGGTTTGCCAGGTGCGTCCGGTTCACCTAGAGAAGACAATTTCTTTTGCACTCAAATGAAAGTAATTTTAAGGTATAATAGTTTTGTCATATTTAAATATTTGGTGATGAATAATTTTTTTACGGGTCGATGTGTTATAAAAAGTACTTTATGATTTCAAAGGCACTAGAAAACGCTTATCGATATAGCCAAAAAGTTTGCTAGACTTATTGCTAATGGAGATGGCGCATTAAGGAAGACTGCTAGTTAATGGAGTAGCAAAGGTCCTCGAGTGGTGGCCGTGTACCTTTAGATGCGGCATCGAATGACCTTCTACAAGGAGGACCGACGATTTTTTGAAGGTCACAGATAACCCATACATGCATGCATCTTTGGATAAAAATTATGTCCAACATTGGATGGGTATCGGTTATGATTATTATAAAACTCCGAAGTAAAAATATAAAATAGATATAAAAAATCAAATGTGTTTTTGTTCTCGTTAATACCCCGCATTGATTTAAACTTTCACATAACGGGTTGCGATAAATTAGAATTCATAAAACAGTAACCAAAAAAGTATAAGACTAAAAGTTTTGCGCATCGTTAATTTATTCATCTGAAATCTAAAAAAACATAAGAATATTTTTTTTATAACATGACATTATAAACATTGTAAAAAAAATGGCCATTATTTATTTTCCCACACACATTTGCTCACTCACCGTAAGGATTTTTGGCAGTGGTAGCTGTCTCAGTAACGAGCGGTTCACTCTCTCCTTCGGGATTTACTGCTTTAACTCTGAACATGTAGTCCTTGCCCTCGTTGAGGCCAGTAACGTCAGCCTCCGGCGTCTTAGTGGTACAGACGGGGACCCATCTGCCTGAGTCCGTGTCCATACGCTCAACAACATAGCTCTCCACTGGTTCGCCGCCGTCGTCCTCTGGCGGCTCCCATTTAAGCTTGCAGCTATCAGCTTTCACGTCCGAGACCTGGGGCAAGTAAAGAAATGGAGTTTTTTCTCCTAATAAATATGTATTCTTTCAAAAATATTTACTATTGCCTTACCACGAATAAAGCAAAAATAATCTATTATTTAAAGTAGGACGGACAAATTCCTTTAATTTGATTGAAAAGTTAATTTAAAATTATTACATATAGATTGCGACTGTGATGTAGACCTTAATCATTTCAATGAGATGCGATCGACGAGAGAAAGAAAATATTATTAGAGCATCCTTTCGACTTATTTCTAAAACAACAGCTTTCGTGGACATGACATGTATCAAGTTACACTCGGCAAGTTTAGTGGATAGTAAGAATAATGAGAGGGCTGGTTGTATACTTTATAATACTTGTAAACTACATACCTTTAATGGTCCTTTGGGTTTCGCAGGTTTGCTCACGACATCCACTTCAACCTCGACGGTATCAGTACCGGAGTCGTTCTTCGCGGTAACCACGTACTTGCCACTATCTGCTCTGGTGACCTTCGTCAGAGCAAAGGAAGTGTGGTAATCTTTGTTTTCGATCTTTAATCTCTCCTCAGTTTTGAGTGCTTGCCCGTTAAAGGTCCAAGTAATGGTTGGCTCCGGTTCACCCTTGACGTCCGCCTCCATCTTGAGGGTCTGACCGACTTTAATTTTTCTCTTTTGAAGATATTTACGATCGATGTGTGGCGCCACTGTTAATAAACATTTATTATTATTACTTTTCACTTATAACAAAGTTTTTGTAATAGATGGTAGTGGTAGGTCTTTATTACTGGAGACCACTAAAGTGAACAGTATCACAGCTACTACTGTCTTTAAACAGTAGGGTACAAACACGACTATGTTCCGGTTTTAGTTGTGATGTAACTAGGGAAATTTTTGTAGGCGTGTGTATTTCTTATCGACAAGTGACCAACCAGGTCGTTTCGTCGACTCGTAAAAGGAACATGGAAAATTCTCCGCGAGATTCTATTAAAGACTATGCATTCAACATGAGAATTGTTTGCATTAATAACATTTTGTTTATACTGATACCTTTGAAATAATAATAGAAGAACAATTATTTCACTTTATGATAAATAGTAATTTGCTTAATAAATTAAAATTATTTTAAAATTTCTCCGCGATGTAATTGTTATGGATTATATATTACACTATAAAACTATCCTACATTAAAACTTTTGTATTCTTTTTATTTACTATGATTTTGGCGTGCATTTTTTCCAGAATTATCTGTCAAGTGTTGAAAGACAATATACCAACGCTATTGTGGCAGCAAATTAACATTATGAGAGTGGTTAGCAAGCCAGGCGGTTTAAAAAAACCTTCCACTAATCTACGATAGCACACATGTAGTCCCGGAATCAGATCAGCAATTACCGTATTACGGAGATATTAGTAACGGGGGCAAATAAATAAAAAAAGTGGGACTATGAGGGGCAGTGTACGTACAGAATCTCGGCTTAGCGACGACAGCGCGACTCGGCTCGGAGGGTTCGCCGGGACCGGCTTTGTTGACAGCGATCACGCGGAACTGGTACTCGTGTCCCTCCTCCACGTCAGTCACGCGACCAGTGGGACGCTCGCCGCTGGTTTTGAGGCAGTCCTGCCACGTTCTGCCGTACAAAATTTTTTTAATTTACCGACTGCATTAAAACATTGCGTTGTTTTTTATCATCCATAAATTGATGCATCACATAGCTTATTTGTATTAGCTTACAATTACATTACTTGATATTTCGGATTAACTATTGTTTTTATAATTAATTTAAAAATATTTAAATGTCGATTTATAATATACTCATATGGCTTAAAACGAGAAACTGATGACACAATCTATTAAGTTCACCTTCCCAGAATGTTTATAAAACATTTGGTATATTATATATTATATGTGTATAGAATATATATATAAATGTAAATGTATATATAAATAAATAATATGTATATAAATATAATATATAT
>DWLS01004524.1:0-13844 GCA_018246255.1 Pachliopta kotzebuea | reverse complement strand
TTAAAAGAAATTCCCGGACTTTTGATTTAAAGATGTTCCGATTGGTAACTGTTCTGATTTCGAGAGGCAGCGCATTAATACTACTAATATTACGTACTTTAAGACATGAATCAAATCGCGTGGTTATAAATATAAAAAAATATATGATGAAAATGTTTTACCTAAGGAAACGAGTCAGGACGTCGCCTGATAGTAAGTAGTATATAGTACTAATTATGAATATAATGTTTAACACGGTGGTGATGGTAGAAGTGTGATGTAACTTGTTACATTTTTAAATTTTGTTTACCTAAACATACGACATAAGAAAACGCTAGATTTATTTAACGAGACAATGTAATGAGCAAAGTGTTCACATGATAGTAAGTGATACGTAAACATACGTATGCTGATATCCTGGCACTGGTTAAAATGGTACACAGCACTATATCCGTCTCATCGTTTTGAGACAAGATGTTAAGTCTCGTTACCTCAGTAATTTCAATAGCTCACAGTAGCATTTGACGGCTGCAATAGGAACTGCGATGGTACCTATCTAAACAGTCAGCAGCAATAGAGACTTACCGTTATTATTCTCGTAATATCACCACCAGCCAATAGACATCTATTACTGGTCATAGACCTCCCCTACTAGAGAGGGTATTTGGGCCGTCTACCACCACTCTGGCCCAATGCAGTTTTAGAGAGTATAACGCAATATAATACTTCTTAAATATTATTTAAATAAAACGGAAGGAATCAGTATTTCTTTAGATGAACAGAAAACAGGCATAAGAATACATAATGATAATTTAAACGAGTTATTAAAATGTAAATTAGTAAGAAATAAGTTTATGATATATTGTCAAAGGATATATACTATAGTAAATAATAGAAATAAGAATATTTAAAGAAGACTATACACATATGTGTATGTAATATTAGATGATAAGATAGTATTAGTATTAAATGATGTAAATATAAGTTTAAAAAGAAAAAAACGGATTTCTTTAGAACTAACTTTAGACTTAGACCCTGATGTCATTCAATCAGTATTTTTATAGATTTTTGAATGTTGTTGCTGTTCTCTCGTCGATTTACAATATTCATGATATGATAATCAGTTGGATAATACGAAGCAGGTTCCAAACTACCATGACTGCTGGTGATGTTGCAAAGGAACATGTTCTCCGACCAATTTCATGGCGTTCCGTCTTCGTATTTAACAAACCGATCGAATGCTTTCACTTGTTAATAGAACTATTAATCATTCCCCGGCATTGCTTTGCTTCCATCCGTTTCACTTTCTTATGTAATTTTTTTCATGCACAACTGACGCATTTTTTTTTTGTATTTGTTTTTGATCAGGTATACCAAGCTGTGACGTTGAGGTTCTTGACCTACCGCGCTTCAATGCCTACCATTTTTTTGCAACATTAGACCATTGATTACGCATTCTTAAAAAATATTCGCTTTCAAAAGTACTTTTTACTGAATCCATAGAAATGTTCTACTTTCATTATAATATTTAAGATAAATCCAAAAAAAAAAGACAAATGTGTAAAGGTAAATGTGTTCGCATTTAAAGGACGCTGTAGCTAGTTAAATAACTAGGTTAACGAGGATTATATATCTTATAACTCATCAGGCATCTGGTGCTGTTATCACGGCAAGAGTATCACTTATCATCAAGTGAACGTCTCGCTGGACAACACCAAATAAATAAATTAAGATAAAATTAATTATAATCATTCATGATCATGCCTTAATCTTTACTATCACCGGAATAAACAAATCTTATAAGAGAGGAGGTCGGAACTGCGCCGGCAGCGCCGCTAGGGTCCACTTTCACTACTACCGGTCGTATAATTAACACTATTGTTATGACCACCATAACGATGGAAACAATGTGTTATGGTGAAATAAAACTTTACAATTTAAATTTTAATCATCACTTTCAATTCTACTTTTACGCTCAGTAAACAATTATTAAATTAAACCAGTAACATAGTACAAATTAAGGTATTCTTCACAAATTTTAAGTCCTTAGGTCAGGAAAGATAATTTAAAATAAAGGTAAACAACGAAGAAGTCTAGTACATTATCAACGGATCACTCTTTAAATAAATCGTTTAAAAGTGTTCCTACTAGAAACTTTATTTAGCACTTAGTTTCTGTACTACTAATTACTACCTAGTACGGGCATCCATTTCGGCCGACGAGTAGTAATTTGTAAAATTCACTGAGTTCCTCTTTAAGTGGTGCATATATATACAGAATAAATATACAAAAATATGTATGTATGTATATTTATTCTACGAGCCAACGAGACGGGCAAATCGTTCACCTCATCAGGTTTATCACCATAAGTGATATGCCCATAACAACAGTACTCTAGTTAAAATTTACACCACACACTACTGTGTTCCGTCTTCTTGCGACATAAGATGTTAAATATCCCTTACCCAAGTAATTTCACAAGCTCACAACTCCCTTCAAACCGGAATACAGTTAAATTTCGGTAACTGCGATACGGAACACAGACCTTTTGTTTTTAACGCGGGGGAATCCTTTTACGGACGTTCCGCCGGTGCCCTGGGTGGGCCCGGAGGGGTGTGAGGTACTCGGCCTGGGCGGCCCCTACCCGCTAAACCTACCGCGAAAGCCATCAGCCATTATAAATGGGATGCCCCGGATCTGTCAGCGACAGGGCAACGGAACAGAGACCTACCATCAGTGATCTAACTAGTAATACCTAAACCTAAAGTTAGTAACGAACCTGAGTAGTTTTGCTTCAAGGCCGAACCTCATGTGTAAACATACTAACTACCGCCTCCTTGTCCAAACCGCTATGTGAACGTCTTGTTGAATAATGTATATAAAAGAAAATAATTTTCCGTTCTAGATTATAAGATTTGCGGCAAGCCAAAATTTGCAGCGATATTGGGAAACGGTGATATTTGAAACCGCACGCCGGCTTAGCGATTACAATACCCCGCGGTTGCGACATGTGCACGCAAATCCGATGCAGTATTTGAATACAGCAGAGTTGTATTAGAACAGTTTTATTATTACTTTTTTAATATATCATTCATCGTTAGCCGATCTACGTCGACTTCTGGATATAGGCCTCCCTCAATAGTAGAGGATTTGGGTTTCTTTTTAAGGTTTATACCCACGCGATTTAATACATTGCTTAAATCAGGTGATATTAGTTGTTATACTAACTGCACATCAATTGAAAAATTCATTGGTGCAAGCCGGATTCGAACTGTAGATGATTTGGGTTTTCTTCCAGCACACTGACCCAATGCGTTTTGTTAGGGAGCCAAAGCCTCATTTGTTGATTAGCTTGGTACACTATGAGCAAGTGAGGTGAGCTTGAGATCCCGTGAAGTATTGTGTGGGATTCCTTAAACCCCATTTAATATTTCATCAACAGCCAAATGAGTGATAAGTTAACACATTATTAGACTTAACACTTTGACAGACAAACTATTTTAATATATCTTCTATTTCCTACGACCGAACTTCTTCCGGCTTCTTTCAATATTTGTTATACTTTTATTTTATCAATCAATCATCAGCTTATAGACGCCCACAACGAGTTCCTCGTTCCCGTTTTGTGTTATGCTATGTACTATAATATTAATTAGAGCTATGTATGGTAGGTAATTTTAATTTTTCGAGCCTATGATATTGTACATAAACTAAAAAGCAAATAAGCAACAACTCAAAAATTACTCTTTATCTACCATGTTTACTTTGTTATTATATAACAGGAATAACTCTATGTTAAATAAAGTTCATTTACCTTTAATTAAGTTACAGGATTTTTTAATTATTGTATCAGTCGTGTATTTATTTAAAACCTCTATTGGATATTCCAAAATAAGGATACAAACGAGCGATGTTAATACCTAGTGTAATTCTTTACCAATCCAACACGACAATGTAATAGCAAAAGTATATGTATTTGTATGTTTTTAACAAAAATAATATAAATTTGGTTCTCACAAACACTGTGCTGGAAACCAAAAAATGTATACAGCTAAGTGAAGACCAGCTGGAGTCAACCAGTTCGGCCAAGAGTAACGAATCACATCGTGATGCAAAATGTTACGCTCCCGGCACAGGGTTGGCAATCAACACCGCAGAGCAAATTCATTTCTGCATTCACATTTTGCCATAGCTCTTACTTCAATAACAAATGGATTATTAATAAAAAACTGCAGATCGTTTATATAAAGCACCAATTATAAAAAAGAAATCCTTATTTAAACGACAATGTCCGTCCGTCTGTTCGTCAACAATTTTCAATCTCGAGAACTACAAAGGGTAGAAGATGATGCTAAAATATATTTAATATATAATTGTCATACAGACAGATCTCGCTTAGATAAGATCAGAGCCGTTAGAAATTTGTTGGTATGTGGTCGGGTTCCCGAGTTGTGGGTGCCCAAAGTGTCAGAATTTTTGTATGGGCCACTTGTTTTAATTAATCTGTCTATAATAATTTTTAACATTTTATTTAGCAATAACGCAATGCTAATAGGTTATAACCCGAACTTAATCATCATCAGCCGATAAAGGCCCACTGCTGGATATGGACATAGGCCTCTCTCAAAAATGCCCACTTAAATCGGTCTTGTGCTGTCTGCCATCCAGCAGTTTCCCGCGAAGTTCACGGTCCTCCAGCACTGAATTTTCCAGTACGCGACCTCTACTAGAGGACCTTACTGCCCTTGGCCGTCCTTTACTCATTGACACTTATGTGTAGCATTCCTTAGGGATGTATCGATTTTATAACAAGTTTTATCATCTAGTATACCCTATAATTTCAATAGCTACAGCACCCTTTTATTTGGCGCGTTGTAAATCTTCTAAAATTACCCTGCTTCTAGAGGGAAGACAGGGTCATCCTCAGTGAATTGCGGAAGGCCCCGGGATTTCCTATGGAACAAACCGGTGCCTCCCTGCACAGCTGCTAACACATCACGGCGAGAGCTATTACCCTCCCCAGCATAAATAGTATGTTACGACAAATTATGAGACCACTTCGTACTTGTCCCGGGCTCACTCAATTGGCAGTGAGGGCATTCACCGTTAAAGACCGCGAACCCAAAAACCTTTTCAGTCTCCTTCTACTACAGGCAGTTACTTACCTTAGTCCTGTTCTTGATAGCACGAGACGATAAATCTACGCGCCCTACAAAACGAGGCAATTTTACAAATGTGGTGATGAGAATATCCTAACCTGTCTCTCAAAGACTTCAATTTAAAATACAAATTTGTCTGATGCTGAACTGATTACCCACACACGTCATATTGACGCAATGCCGCATTAGTGCAACTTCGCCTACATCTATGTAATCACACAAAGAAGGCTCTATCTATTGTAGATCACTGCACCGTTAGTGAGTGGGTGAAGTAACATATATAAAATAATCCTATGACAATAATGTATAGCTGATAATGTTAACTTATCCAAACAAGGAGTAAATTTATATCTTAAAAAACCGACAAGATACTTAACAGTTCAAATATAACAATTGTTTAGTTATTTGATTACAATGATTACACTGCTTTGAAAGTTAGGTTATAGACTAGATGAAATTTTTAATACATATTTTTAATAATTAATATGTTTAAGAGTAGCCAATTTTCGACTATTAAACGTAATTATGTTTTCTACACTAAGGTAGAATAAAATTAACTATCGCTCTCATATTAAGTTTTAACCACCGTATATATTAGCATTAGGTATAATTTTAGAATCTTTAGAAGTAATAGGCAACAACTAAACTAGTATAGTATGCTTTACCATCATGTGGAATTGTAGTCAAGTGCTCTTCTATTTATGGGAAAAAAAAATAATTTACACTTTTACATTGAACCAAGGTATAAATATGCCTGTTTATTAAAAGCATCAAATTTGCCTAATTTTGTTAAGAATTTTTGATAACAACAACAAAAAAAACCTGTACTATAAGCTTAACACTATATTTACCAACTATTTAACTATACATATTTCTACCTAAACCTAATACATTTGTTATGAATATATATAAAATATCATAAAGTTCATAAAATTATTTTTTTTAGTCAAACCTACAAAAGTCATGATAACATTCAAATATTTCATGAAGAAATAATTTCAAATTAAACTTGCAAGACCAGTCAATTTGACTCTTCTAAATCTAGTGTTAAACCTGGTCGTGCCATTCATTGACAACGTAATATAATACAATAGAGATAAAAACAATATAAATATAAGGAGACATGTTGAAGTAAATATGCTTTCTCTCACTATTTATACCCTAATAAAGTTTATTGTACTCATCATTTAATTAATGAAATCTGAGTACGCGAGTGCTTAAAAGATCAGACAATTAACATCGCTTATATAAGCTCATATCCGGCTGACAATAAGCTTTAAATCGGCTTTGGAGGCGTTAAGCCAGCTTCACGTGAGCTGCACCGATCCGTATGTATAGAAACGCGATAGCAACCTTACGAGAACAAAGAGCAAAATTTACCTTCACTTTTATCAACTATAACATAACTACGTAACAAACGCAAAAAATTTAAAATCACAAAAAAAATATTATATATTGTATGTATTTGTTAATGCAAATATTAACATAACCTAGACAATGAATTTATAAAAGATATGCAAACTCGAAAATATTGATATTAGATGATTGATAGGTCAACACTGTTTATCACAATCTGATAGATCGCGTGAATTTCCGTCTGTGAGATAGCTAAGATTAAAGATGCTGTGTACAAAGTTATTTAAAGTAAATTAAAAAAAATCCATTACAAAATATATATACTACATAATAGCGTTTTCAAAATTTTACAAATACTTAAGAACCCTAAATAAAAGTCGTATAATTCCACCGATAAATATGTTATCGTTACATTACAACGACACTAACAAATACGTAATTTGCATTATACATATGAGTCGACACTTTTGTTTTATAATAAATGAAATATATTGAACTTTTAAATAAAATTAAATAAGAATTTTTACAAATTTATAATTTTTTTTTTACCCTATAAAATTGATATCATTAAAAAGAAGTATTTAATCCATACCCTACTAATAACAAAACCTTATTATAGATTTAATATATAAAGAAAAATCATAATAATAAATAAGTAGCATAAATATTAATAAAAAATTAAGATTCCGCGTATTATACTTTATAAATTTCTCCTGTATTTAAATATAAAGTAGAAAAATTTTATATTCACCACCTACCCTCGAAAATTATCCGTAACGTTTAATCACGTTTAAACACAATAAAACCTCAAGAAAAAATTATCATCGGTAGTGTAACACTGTGAACATAGAAACACTATGAAATCTGTCCGTTTGTTGGAAGCGCCACAACGCGGCGGTGTGTTACGTGCGTGTATACGTGCGCACAGTTCGAGAGCCGGCAGGTGACTGCCGCCGTGCTGCGCTATGCCGCCGCCCGCGACCGTGCAGTCTCGATATCCGAACGTATCGACCCGACCCCATACTACGTACAAACCATTGCGTTACGTTACAGCCAGACAGACAGCGTTGCATTTAATGCAATACAAGTTTAATTAAAAAAAAAAACTAAAGATTTTTTTTAATTTTTTTTTCGAATGAAGTTGGTGTTTTTTTTTATAACAGCTGAGAGGCAAACGAGTAAGACGGCTCACCTGACGGGACGCCAGTGCGTTGCCTACCCTTCAGGTAAGAATATGCTCTTTTCAAAAAAAAGAGCATAAGGGGTGGGGAATGAAAGGGAAGGAGAAAGGTCACAGAGGGTGAGGAATTGTGGGACAGGGAATAAAAAGACGGGAAGGGGCCAACTGATACTCATTCCTACACGCAAGGCATCAGTCTCTAGAAAATCTGTTGCGATACGTGTAGTATAATGAAAGTGCCAGTTGCTATTTGGGCCCTGAGGTGGAGGGATAAGGGCGCCGGGACTCTCACTCACCAGTCGAAATGCGGTGGACTTTAGGAGGGCCCCACTTCACGCTGATTTTCTGTGAGAGGGTAGAGTTTCACCGGTCGATCCTGCCCACCTGCGTGCTACAGCGAACTGCAGACTTGGATCTACTACCAATAAAATGTCAAACGATGCTTTCGTCCACTATTATGGCCACGAAGGCTTCATCGAACCCAGAGCTCGCGGCAGAAAATATATATATATATATAATATAAGGGAGGGAAGAGGATTTGGGGAAGGAGGAAGAGGTCGGCAGAGATATAGGTGGGAAGAGAAGGGGAAATGATACAATAGATACTTATATATATATAAACTGTACCTTAACACTAGATTTACTAGACCAGTCCAATTGACTGGTCTTGCAAGTTCAGTTTGAAATTATTTCTTCATGAAATATTTTCTTTCTGTACTGATATCATGACTTTTGTAGCTTTGACAAAAAAAATCATTTTTATGAATTTTATGTTATTTTATATATATTCATAACAAATGTATTAGGTTTAGGTAGAAATATGTATAGTTAAACAGTTGGTAAATCTAGTGTTAACCTTATTCTGTACTCTGAGTATGAAAAACGGAGGAGTGGAGGGTTACTAAAGAGTGTGACAAAAAGTAATCAGCGGAAATCGTGTTTTGTAGAATACAAGAAACAATACAAGAGACCTATGTCCATCAGTGGACATCCATCGGTTAAAATGATGATGATACACGGAATTCAATACGTTTCTGCCGGCGGCTGAATTCATAATTCTAATCATCCTATTGCTCTGTAATCCCAAATTAGTTTCTGTTTAAGCACTTAAATAGTTTTAATTCACTTTATTTGCAATTTTTTTTTTGTTAGTCAATAACACATTATATTGATTTTCTTCTTTGTACTACAAATGGGTACAAGCTGTCTTATCGAACGATTCTCAATGTACCACTAATGGTACACGTCGGTGGGAATACCGTCTTCAGTGATATTACGGATAGTTGAAGAGACTATCAAAATTTGAAGAAAAATTCGTTTACTGTTTTTTATAAATAGTTGAAAGCATTTTTTTTTTACAAATTTTTAACAAAAAAAAATTTAAATAGTACGCTATAAGTGCTTGGTATTTTCTATACTCTTTTAATACTATTAAGTATGTACTTGTATTAATAAATAGTAAATCTATGAATTTTTTTGTTTCAGCAATATGTAAAAAGTACTACAAAAAACTCTCACATAATATGCGTATAAATCTACCTCAAATATTTATCGAATTTTTATATATAGTTGGAGCTAAGAAACTTTGTAGTTAATATCAGCAATTATAGTTTACGAATTAAAAACTAAACTTTTTAAGTAAACCATAACTCTTCTGACAATATTTTTTATTATATTGTAATATAACCAAATAAACTTCTGGAATCACAAAAGATTTTTGTACTATAACAACTAATAATAGTTTTTAGTATAAGCATAAATAAAATAGTTTAACATGTATTCTTACTTAAATTCAATTTAATAATGAGCAAACCTATAAATAAAAATGGTGTCTGTCGGGTCACAGTTAAAGTATGTCAGCTTTGTCACGGTAC
This sequence comes from Pachliopta kotzebuea, assembly GCA_018246255.1. Classification (NCBI taxonomy): domain Eukaryota; kingdom Metazoa; phylum Arthropoda; class Insecta; order Lepidoptera; family Papilionidae; genus Pachliopta; species Pachliopta kotzebuea. The sequence goes on along the minus strand of DWLS01004524.1, from coordinate 4,296 downwards.
GTCAGAGAAAATGATAGAAAACAATCATCATCCACTTACCGTTCACCGAATCGAACCGTCATTTATACAGCCGGCGCCGGTTGCATGCAAAACCAAGCGAATCCAAACTCACCTGGAAACAAACAAACACACATTCAGCTTGATATTAATAAACTTCCTGCAGTTAAGCTATTTAGACCTTCATCTTCATTAGCCTATATAGGCTGTGGGTCTTGTGATACGCATGCTCAGCGTCAGATGAGCTAATACATCGTATTAGACGAGTCAGCGCTATCATCACCAGAGAATATATACCCCAAACATCTCTAGTCTGATTGGTCCTTCGATGTCTCCATCTAGCGGAATTTACACATCGACATAGCTCCAATAGTTTCAAGTGTAAGGAGAGTGAGTGCCTTTGTGACCCAGCGGTGTACCAGACCGTTGTGCACATCCTCACTTCCTGTCCCTTATTTGGCGGAAGAAGAGTAGACGCCGAGATGGAACTCGGTGAGAAGATTTGCATAGGCAGCATCAACTCTCTGATTAGTGACGACAAGAGTCGTCCCATTTTTACTAAGTTTGCTAGAGATATTATACAGAAAGTGATAAATTGGAACATAACGTTTAACGACTGAGTAGTAAAAGAATGTATAAAATTAAAGATGTAAGAGAAAAATGTAAAAGTATACATATATTAAATAAAAGTAATAAATGTAAAAATGAAATAGCAAAAGACAGTAAGTAAGGAAATGTATATATAGTATGTAAAAATTATATCAAATAGTAAATAATGTTAAAGAAAATAAAAAGATGATGACAAAATTGTAAAGATGAGGCGGTTTTTGGAATGAGAGGCGATACGTGGATGAGAACAAGGAATGGAAGAAAGATAATATGGACTGAAAGGACAGAATATGGAAAGATAGGAAGTAAATAGAAAAGGAAAAAAAAATCAAATAAAGAAATCGAAATCTCTTAATCACAACACGAAGAGGAACGAGTAAATTATAAAATAAAAATCACCAGAGAATATATCCCCTGAACATCTCCAGTGCGATTGGTCCTGGGTTGTCTACATCCAGACGAACTTACCAACCAACATAGCTCTAAGATTTGCTAGATTTAATTAACTGGGTACATTGTTCAAAGGACAAAGCCGATGAAGCAGTAAGGTCCTAGAGTAGCGGCCGTGTACCGATAAACATAGTAGTAGAAGACCCGTTACCATTTGTACCGTCGATCTGGTGAAGGTGGCAAGAAGTGTCTAATCAAAACAAAATTGGAGACATAGGGGATTAAATTAGAGGAATGACGATGAGGCAATACTTCACAAATTGCACTCAGACATGCCACTCGCTACACATACGCTTCAGCTGAATATATTGAAAAAGCTTTCCAGCCACCACTTGATACATCGATGGGCGCGGAGGCTTAATAACGTACGAACAGCTGCAGTGTTAAATACATTTTTTTTATTGAAAAGGGGTCCAGTCCACCAAAACGTTCATCTGATTCAAGGAATAGGACAGATATAGAGATTAGAATGGACAAGAAGATAAGTAAAGAAAATCTATGCGAAATAATAATGTCGCATAATAAAGAAGTACTTTTAAAATTTATGAAAAAGATTACACAGGATGCTGTTAAAAGAAATAAAAATAATTAGCAAGTAACAATGTACATTTATCGGATTTTGCGATTAGTTGATAAAAATTATAAAAAGTAATAAGTATTTTATAAGCAAACCAGGTCTCCGACTATAGTCCGCGGAATAAAAGAGTACATTTAAATAAAAAAAAAAAAAATATGTCCACCTGATAGTAAGTGATACAACGCTTGTCCATAAAGAAACTTTAGTAAGATGGTATACATAGCACCACATTCCGACCGTCGCTGTCATATAAGATGTTATAACTCGTTACCCCAGTAATGTTACCTTTTAATTACCTTACCCCCTTTAAACTAAATCTCAGAAATAACACAGTACTATTTGTCGGCTGCAATAGGAGCTGGAATGGTATCTACTCAGACGGTCTCCGGCAACAGATACCTACCACCAGAAGATACATATAAACATAATATTATTCTAAGTCGTATTTCCTCATGACTGAGGGTAGGGGTCAACATGTACAGTAAAATACAAGATAACTTTCTTGGTACTTATAATGGAATGGTGTTGTCATTGCCTTCTCCATTTCACATACTAGTCCGACTACTGATTGTCATCACATAGATATGTAGATTTCCTCACGATGATTTACTTCACCTTCAAAGCTTCTGACATTAGTTGGTGTTATACTAACTGCACATAAATTAAAAAATTCATTGATGCAGGCCGGCTTCGAACCCGGTAACTTCGAAGTGAAAGATCAGTTCAAACCACGACTTAACATAATATATGTAGACCCAAAACCATCATAATGCTAGTAGTTTGCATATAGCTCATTGGATACTGAGCTCAAGCTTTAAGAGATGAGTGACTATTAGCTTTTAAACTAAAGCGCTTTGCCATCAAAGACTTCATCACTCTTTACCAAGTGAAATCCTAACGAAGTGCTAGTTTATGTAATTATGAAAAATAACGTCAACTTAAATTCAAAAGAAACCGATATTAAAAACATTGTCTCTGTTTTTAGACATAAAGGTCACTTTATTTAAAGACCCAAAGAAATGTTATAAACATTATAATCAATAACAATTAATAAAGTTTTCACTTCGATACGGCACAATAAAATGTATGAAAGGACAACTTAATTTTGCTTAATCAAACCATCAAGTTGGATAGCGGGTAAATGCCGGTGGTGATGGTGAGAGGCGATAACATCACATATTTACAGGTTTACTTCTGCTTGAGTAATCTTAATTTAATCTATTGATATGTATATAATATTGTTAATTTACCACAACCAGTTCTACTATAATAAAATATTGCTGGTAAGACTCCGTTGCTGAAGACCATTCCTTTCTAAGGAGTTGTAATCAGTGATATTACTAGAGTAATAAGACTTAACATATTGTCTCTATGTAATAAGCGCAATTTAGTGCGGTATTTAAGTAACGCTGCTAAATTATGGTACAGATGATAACTCTAAAGCTGATAAATCTCTGTTGACCGTAGCAACGGGGTGTAAGGGTCCCACACAACACCTCACGGGATCCAAATCAACCTCACCTGCTCGTAGTGTATCTTGCTAATCAACAAACGAGGATCTGTTTCCCACTAATCCGCATTGGCCCAGCGTGGTGGGAGACGAAATCCCTCTATATTATTGTAGGAGGCCTATTTCCAATAGTGGTCGTATATCGCCGCATGGTGATGACCATAGCAACTCCTATTTCGCCAGCCAAGTACCAGTTTGAAAAATGTCACTTTGTTCCGGTTTGAAAGGTGTCGTTGCTAGAGAAATTACTGAAGTAACGAAACAACATCCTTTGTATCAAGGCAATGTATATCATCCTAACTAAAGCCACATTATTATAGGCAAGCGTATCACCGGGTGTTCCCTTACCTTATCGGGACTTTTGGAGTTTTTTTTTATATAGGGACAGGTTAATGGTTGACCACGATCCCACCTGGTGTTAAGTGATGATGTGGTCTATGTTGGTAAAGCGCATTAACCCAGCAAATACCTGTTCCCTATAATTGAGTAGTAGGCGGTTAGGATGAGAGTTCTCATCGCCTTCTAAACAACTCCGAGGAGGACGATAGCTGGACGTGGTCTCCGGCCGTCGTGTCAGTATATACGTAGGTGTTGGGGACTGCATGATTCAGTTCCCGGGACGGGCTATGCCAGCATAAAGCTAAAAAGGCCGCATTCATGTTCCTAACGAAGATCCCGTGTCCTATCCAAACGCTGAAGAGGGAGAGGGAGTTTTATTATGGAAAAACTGCATTAAAAAATTATGTATCATTTGACTATGACGGTAGGATACTTTCTTCGCTTTGAAATATAAGAGTAATGTACACAAATAGAGCGGAAGCAAAAGAGTCTTTCAATCACGATAAGATAGCGTTGCTCTCACGTCAAACAAACGATAGTAATCACGGGCTGCGGTATCGCAGCCAACAATACTGACACGCAGTACATATGCATAAGTACACACAACATGGTACACGTGCATCATTTTTCTTTACTCGAGGAGTCGACGCAAGGAGCTAGACCTTCACCTGATGATATCTAATACGCTTGTTCATACTACAGGGTGCTAGTTAGGATGATATACATTACGCTTTGGGTTTTTTTTTTTTTCGGGTGATGTCGATGCTTTCGGCCACCATTATGGCCGTGAAAGCTTTATCGGACCCTGCGCTCG
>DWLS01004523.1:0-13845 GCA_018246255.1 Pachliopta kotzebuea | reverse complement strand
AAAACAAAAAATTATTTTATAACCAAAAAAGGGCCCCCCCAAAACCCCCCCGCAAAAAACCCCAAAAAAAAAAAAAAAAAAAAAAACCTAGTCTACTACAGTTAACATAGAAATATGTCAACATCATTTCAAAAAATAACATAAAGCTCGTGCGATAAAAGCAAATTACAAAGTTATTTTAAATAAATTGTATTTGAACTTCTTAATGTATTAAACATGCACTTCCCATAGGCGGTTTTCTGAGTAATTTGAGTTAAAGAACATTAAAAGAGCAAATTAAACGACAGAGTTTCCGGCTTTATTAGCGGCGATGAGGAACTAATTCAAATTAGTTTACGACAATTTAATTGGAAACTTTGTACGTAATTAATGAGTGAGGTTTTAGTGATATATTACAGAAAGTAATATCCTTTATGGTGTTTTGTTGGTACGGTTACGTTCCACTTAAATTACTTTACTGTATATAAAAAAATCTTTTTATACGTAAATATTTATTTGTTAATAACGTTATTGTAATAGTGAGTATACGTTAATGTTATATAAACTTGTACTATTAAACTATTTAACGCACATAGATAAAAATACTAGTTTATTATAAAAGAAATTAATTGGAGTTTTAATTGAAAGCTTAAAGCGTTTAACAGCATCAGTACAGCGATACACAGCTTTTAAATTAATTAATTATAAAATTAGTGTCATTAGCTTTTTCATGGTAAAAAAAAAACGATAACTATAAACTGATAATTTTTACTGTTATACCATAATATAAAAAGTATCGTAGTAAATTGATCATTTTAAATATATGTATGACGTTACAAATAGTGTTTATATTATGGTTTATTTAGCAAAATTTGAAAGAAATTCTTGAAGAGGAATTATTTAAAATTTTTGAAGATTATATTTAAAAATTATTGAAAGGAGGCGAAGCGGTGATGGTTCGATATGTACCATATGTAAGTGCGGTGAAATTAATGGGTTTATGTTAAAAAGAGACGCGAGTTTCATTCCCAATAAACAAGATTTTTATTGGAACACAAGCTTTGAAAATTGCAAAATTTACTACCTCATCTACCTACCACTGCATCTCATCACGCCCTACGGTCACTGGTAGAGAATGTCATGCAGCTTGAATGGGCATGCATAAAATATACGTATGAGTGTGTGATAATGATGACCAATGATGATGAGGGAATGAGTAAATAAATGAATCAACGAAAGAAAGAATAGATAATGATTAAATAAATGATAGAATGATAGATTTAATGAATAAGTAATGCAAAAATTATAGTTTCATTACAGGCTAGTTAGAAACATGGATTTGATTTTAACATTATAGGTTTTTCGTGTTGTGTCTACGTAAAATAACCAATTTTTAAAGCTTAGCATTTACATTAATAAAAAAAAATTATATTAATGATGTTTTGGTTAAATGATATATTATTATATAAATCAAGAACTTATTGTGAGAGACCAAGTTGGAATTTAATTTCTTAAGCCTCCTCTGTAAGTGGGCAGAGTGATAATAATTTGAAGGTAATGGCGGACCTGTCAGTGCCATGGAATATTCTGTACCCTGAACTCCTTTAAATATAGATCTATTATATCATGGATAATATTTTTATTTTTTGAAGTAAAAGAAACCTTTAATTTTTAATTATTCCTGTAATAAAATTGAATGTTTATTAGCTGTGCCAAACATATCACAAGTTTTTAGGAAATAGGAAGTGATGGAAATACAGTCAAAGAACGGAAATTAAACGACCTCTACGTGTCGCTCTACAGCTACCTGGATGGAGCGGGCTGTCGCTTTACCCTAATAATTCGTTTCAATTTTGTATTTTACTCAGCTGAAGCGAAATTCTAGTATGTAATTTTTAAAATTTAAAAGCAATGAATCATGGGAAATACAATAATAATAGTTACAAACATTAAGTGTTCCTGTTACTTAGAGCCGGGGCTTACTCTCACAAGAAGAGGTACAAGAACTATCCGCTATGCTGGCCTAGGGGGATTTATTTAAGCTAAAATGTAATAATTTGAATCATTAAACCTTTGTTAACTTAAAAAGCCAGTAAAATAAAAATAAGAAACGATTTTGAAAAATCATTTTTGTTACAATGCATTTCTAAGGTCATCACATGCCAGAAAAACTGGTATGTGATGAAGAAACCTATATTTAGTTTAATCATTTTATTATTATTTTTTTAAATCCAATTAAATTTAAATTATCATTTTTAGAAAAACGACTCAAAAAATTATGAAATCTGGCAATGAATGTTCTTAAGTTTCTGTTATAGGTGATGTATATAGATTACAGTAGAGACTTTTTTTATAAACAATATATTCGAGTAAACAAAATTTAATGGGAGAAATGTTGAAGAACGTTTGTAACCGGCTGAAAGGCTTTCGAAATAACGGATTGGTTTGAGAAAATTGTTGGGTGTTAGCATTGTTATTCAACTTTATCAAGTTTCCGTAAACTTTTCTTATTAGTGCAGTTTGTCGCATTGTAGTGGCAGGATCTTATACTCGTTAAACGATAAGAATCGTTCCAGCTTTTACCTTTACCGATAATATTCATGTTTTATTTAATACATAAACCGTGTTCGTAAAATAAATGTGAAAAACATATAAGTGTTAGATCTCACAGAAATTTTACCGAAACATAAAAAAGTTATTTTTCTAATGTTATTCAGGAATCACAATTTAAGACGGATTCGTGTCGATTATGGCTAAGCTCACCTCATTATTGACAAATGAGTTTCAGTTCCAGTCTCTGAATGTAAAGTCTGTAAAGATTAAAGCATTTTTAATGCAAATTTATTGTTAACCTTAACACCAAAGATCGACTCTAAAAGTGAAAAAGAAGGTTTTTGATTATAAATTGAAGTGCGATTTAAAAACTTTCAAAGCTATTGTAAATTACCTATCAGGCACACGGTTTTAATATAAGAGTTCTCTGGTTAACCTTAATTATCTATAGCGCACTATTAAAATTAAGTGTCAGTTAATTTGGTATGTTTTAAAAATGTACATCGCAGAGAACTGTTTTAAAAGACAATTGACCACTTTTTACTTTAATGTAATAACTCAATGAAAAAATAATTAATTGAAGAAACAAGTTTCATACAACCCATTCCATTTATAAGGTCTAAAAATCTTCTTTCAAACTATTTCATTTCATCAACGTAACAAGCGACGAGAACATGTGAAAGAAATAAAATAACTTCGTGTGTGCTGGCAACATATGGTCAGTCTAGAAAAATGTCTTGTAGAAATGGGATTTTGATATTACGGACAGATGCTCAAGAAATTATCTCAGATATTCAGCAGCAAAATTTATGATCTTTTATATATAAAAAAAGAATTATTTGTGGATTTTTTAAAAAATAAATGGTTACACTATAGATTGTGCGTAAGTTAAGGATTTGATCTAGGTAAATATAATACTAGTGAAACTCACTTTTATACCAGATAAAGTACTGTGGTTAATAACAGCGACATTTGAAAAAAATTGTAGCTAATGAAATTACTGGTACTAAAAGTTATTATAATAAGTTGTAAAATAATGGACGCTTTCTGCCACCAATAGTAAAATGTCTTGTTCTTGTCGTCTATAACTTAATATAAACAAAAATATACATACATGTATATATAATATACATGATAAATATAATATTATTTTTTTTTAATGATCTTATTAACACTTAGTGTTTTTTGAATTATACATAACTCGCGGTTTACAGAAAAATCTTGAATAAACTTTCTTACACACATATACATGAGACAAAATGTAAAGAAATTTTAAATAGTCTAATTTAAAATTTAGTTACGTATCTACTTTAACAATAAAAAGTCTGTGCTATGTTTTTATTTGTCAAGTTTAGTATAGCCATTGAAGGATAAGTGTACTCCAAGAACTAGTAAAAACTTGTAAAAAATCTAATTTGTCATGTAATTATTTGATTTATCGTTAATTGTACTAAGAGCAAGCCAGGAACTCTTTAGAAAAGTATGTTTTTTATGCTTCTTCGTGTGCTTTTCTATAATTTACATCATTAACTCTACTAAAAAGTTAATTATTTCATACCATCACTTACAGGGAAAAAGAAGTGTGGGCCACAGAAGAACATCTTAGCTAAAAAACCTACGCCGGTGATTTGGACAGAGCACCCGTTCACTTTTCAGAGCCGGCAATATCTAAGGTCCAAATTGCCGTAATGATCGCCGACCTTCGGAAGAAGATTTTACCTTAACAAGCAGAAGAAGAATCACTTATGTAAGAAAGTAGGTTACTGGCAGGTGTATCATTTTCTATATGAATGACAATCGAAAAATTATGATCTATATATAATTAACGTGATTGAGAAAATAATGTTTGAAATAATCCTATTCGTTATTAAAAAAGAACCGTTACATCGACACAATTACAAAGTTGTTACCGCTATAGTCGTTATTGACCTGAAAAATTCTGATGCTGTGTAAACAAACTTCTCTAACTTTTGAATTCTAGGTAAAATTCTGAAAAAATATAACGTTGCTTTCAACATAGAGCTAAGCTTCCATGAAGTTAGTACAATTGATAAATTTTATCGGAATAAAGAAGTGAATAACTAAATTTTAAGTACAACAACGATAAAAAAATTATATTGGCTACAGGTTTAATTGCTAGCTCAGTAAAGTTTATTTTTAATGTTTGATATACGTCTAACTAAAAATAGACGCGAATATTCAGTTGGCAAGGTGCAGAGTTGACTCCCCGAACTGGTTCCTGTCTTGTCTTGGCGGTGGGGTTCTAGTAACCGTGGCTTGGTCAAAGATGCTTTCAGCCGAAAGGTCAAAAATCCCATGGCGTATCACTTTACCCTCATACCATTAAGTTAACGGCATGCTTGTCTCGTTACTTAGTTGTAAACTTTTATACGTATAAAACCTAATTGTATTTACACATCAAGAATTTAAGGCGAAGGTCTGACATGCAAATAAAACAGAACGAATAAAAGGAAAAGTTCTCTTTCAATGTCAAAATCTTTCTCCGAAATTTCCTCAGTGTAAATAAGAGCCATTCAAAAGATTGCTTCGTTTATCCCAAGTCGTTTGCAATCTTGTATGTCTAGAGTTTGAGTGTTTGAACTCCTTTCCTCGAAATGAAGGTAAGGATGTACTTACATGGTCTGCCTGTATTCGTTCAACTTCATATTGCCTTTGCATGTAGTTTTAAAGCGGGAATATCTATTATATCGGCTAAAATCTTTTAGGACTCCGCAGATTGTAAAACCTGCACTAATAAAATTTTTTAAGAATAATTTTAAAAACTATGAAATCTCAACAAATGCTAAAGTTGTTTAAAAGTATTTCTTTTTCACTACTATTAAATATACGTTTCTGATTCCAAAACTACAATTTCTTTTACCATAGTGCAGTGTGTAAGAGCTACTGTGTTCTGGTTTAAAAGGTGGTGAAGCTAAAAAAATATTCTAGATAATACATTATTTGTCTCAAGACCACAAATATCAAAGTATAGTGTAGTGTAAACATCCTAATTAGAGTGATTTTATTATACAAATTTTTGTAGCTTAATTAAGAAGAAGAATTACGTATTGTAAAAGTTTTTCATTATTATTTTAAAATAAAATACATCGTTAGTAGTAGTTATTATCAATACAAGTTTGAGGTAAAGTTAAAAAAAAAGGCCAGTTTACCATAAAAGTTCATTAAAGCGATATGTGTGTAATTGAAAACCCATTATTTCAGAGATAGATTCTCTGTAAGGTTTTCTTAGCCTTCAGTTGCATCGCACATTTTACATCGGTACCTAAAATTAAATTCAATAATATCATTGATGCTATTTGCCAAACCAAAGAAGAGGTGACAATGAATACAGACCGTATGGACTAAGACTGGGAGCTTTGCTCACATATGATACGTATAAATAGCAATAAGTTTTATTGATTTTATAGCATTTTTATATAACAGCTGCGTGTATGGAACTGTAAATAATAATTCAGCTGTAGGTGCTTCATAATTGCTTTGACGACATGATATCTAACAGTTAAGTCCTCTTACGATCATTAGACGAATGGTAGTAATAAAGGCGATAACACTCGAAAGATATTAAAATTAAACTATTAACATACATAACATTCATTGTATTTGTAAACGTTTCAATCCTTTTAAATTAAAAGAAATTGATTCAACAAAACAATTTAGCGAAAAGAATTTATATGAAACATTTATTTTGGTGTGGCAAGACTAGATGCAGACTGGGACCAGATGTTGCAATCTGAAAGAGGCATTTAACAAGAACATTTACAAGAAGTTATTTCAGCGAATTAATAGTACTTCGAGCGAAAAAATACTGCTGGCAGTTGACTTAAATTTAGCCACTATTTTATGCGGCAAATGTTACATATAAACTAAAAATATAAGCTACAGGAAGAAAAATATAAATAGTATAAATAACAAACGGTGTACGATTTTATACGTACATTTCTAAATAACAAGAGATAATGTAGAGTAGGCAACTAACAACAAAATTATTTTTCTTTCTATCATTTCCTTAAAGTATTAGTTAGATTAAGGAAAAAAATAGACATGAATCTCTCAATGTTTAGTTCATAAAACTAAATTATTTCTTATTCTGCTTGCGGCTTGACGTTTTCCAAATTTTGTTAGATTCGATTTCAAATTAAGAGAATTTGTTGAAATCTGCTGAGTGTAAAAAGCTATTTTAAATTTATTTTATACAGATTGTTAAACGATTTTGTTTTGGTTAAAAAGAATCGTGTTTTTTCAATTAACCCGAGTCGTATTTCGTTCTTAAAAATACAATAATGCTGAATAATTTTAGCGACGGAAGAAACCTCCAAGCTTCTATACAGATCCTGAAAATATGTCTTAGAACTAAGATTCCAAAAATGAAAACGATAAAAGATATTTTTTACTAGGATAAGATATATGGTGCATGGACTGCCGCGGGCTGATGATATAATATAAAAAATACTAAAAATTGGTAAAATCTCTTAATAATGGTAATATTTATAAAAAAGATAAATTTTTGTGTCAGCAATTACACACGCCTTTTTAACCTATTTTCGGTTAAAAATACACAAACTGAAATTCAGCATTCAATACAACTAAAAGTGGGCTTGTTGTAAATAAAGTCAATCGAGTTCCGGGGTTGCCAGAATTTCCGGTAATTAATTTCGAGAACCAAACTACTTCATAACGCAATGAAGAGAAATTTTGCGAGATGACTTTGCAACAGTTTATTATTAACAAACTAAACGATCTTTTTGTTAAACGCAAAACCAAAATTTTAGCACAAACTTACTTATTATTAACTGTTCTTATTGTTGAAAATATTAATTATAGTATGAGTTCGTTATGACAAATTAGTTAAATCTAAAACATTGCCCACATATTTTCCGGATACATGCAAACATCAATTTATTGTATTGATGTCTTTTTAATTAAGTATCATTATAAATCAAAGCGTGATAGGTATCTAGAATGTAAAAATTTACTTCAAAAGCTTGTTTGATTTATTACAAAAATAAGCAGAAATTTTAATCTTAAAATATTAAACTGCCTGCGTATTAATGACAATGATGACGATGAATCTAATTCTTTTAATTTAATGCGTATGTAAACAATTTGTTTATACACGATGTAAAAAAAATGAAATTAACTTTTTACACTATTTGCAATTGTGAAGAATAAAATTTATCAGAAGTTTTAAATTGTATAACATTCTTTATCCTAATTACCATTCAGGAATTGTTCCTATTATTATTTACAAAATGTTACTGTATGGGCACTACTCTTCATTGAAAGCTTTGCAACAGGAACAGGAAACTACTGCAACGACAGGAAACTTTAAAAGAACTAGTTATTTCTTTCTTTTCTTTTCGGAAAGTGAAGCCGTGTGATAGTTTGCACGAAAAGTTGTAAATAGTATTTATATTTTTTTTTTAAATATATGAACCTCAAGACGCCAATCCCCTTACTTTATTTCAAAAATTACTTTATTTACAACGTATCAACCACAATTCATTAATTCTCTTCGTAGTTAATGAACTTTACTTTTTTTTATTGATGTCATTTAATTTTTTTTGCAAAATACAACATCCTAATTAACTCGTATTATTATCCAGTCCGGTCCGGAACGATCTACTTAATTTATTAAATTTTGTTTTCAAATTACTCTAATGAATGTTTTTATATATTTTAGGATCAGATAATTAATATAAAAAAATTTGAAGTAAAGGTTTTGTCCAATTCAAAATTATTTAAGTAAAACGAACTAATTTTCCATTACACCTAAGTGATTTTAAATATTTGCTAAAATGTTAATATTTTTTTACAACGGTTAAATATTGACCTCAATGTTACATGGTGTTAATTGACAATGAAGCCGTAGATTGTTAAGTGTACGAATGTAGATTATATTATATATTGATAGCCAGACTTTATAGATGTTAATGTGATGGAAAACTTACCATACAATATGGGAATGGAAGGTAGCCTTAGGGGTTCGAGAAAACCTTTTCTTTTCTCTCGTGTGGAAATCGTGAATCGGATACTCTTTACCCATGGTATCCCTCGCATAGCAGTTACTCGGAACTACAGGAACGCTTACTCACACTACCATAGTCTCGATTACGTTGACTCCTTACTAATCCCTTCCCGGAGGTTGGGTGGAGTAAGATGTCCTCTCCCTTACCTCCCTCCAAGACACACAACACAACTGCGCGCTTTATCTCGTGGCTACTAACGTAGACGACGGATCATTCCTGGTATTCGCCGCCTAGCCTCAGTTATGGAGGATGAAGGAGAGCGTTGTACATTCTCCTATGACTTCGGGTCTCTGGCTATGGTTAAAAACTCGTGTAATTCTCTCCCTTTCCATTTCTGCGACCTCCTTATGAGGCACGACCTCTTCGCAAAAGTGAGCACAGGTGCTCCATAACGTTGCACTGTCAAACAGCTTTAATTAAAGTTGGCAGTGACAGGTCGTCCTCCACAACAGCTGCAAGCCCGCGACACTGAGTATGCCACGCTGGGTAATGTTCTAGCGTGTAGATAATTTACCATACAATGTGGGAGTGGAATGTAGCCTATGGCGGTATATGAGTTCGAGAAAACCTTATTACTAGTCAAACTCCATAACACGTGGACTCGAAGTCGAAATAGGAACCTTTGTGTTATTAAACAAAAAAATTATAAAATGCGATGTTTATATTTGTTTTTATTACAAATATTGTAAGCGTTTCACTCGAAACTACGTTAGTAGAACTTTTATACAATTTGATACAAACCATCAAGTTAGTTTCGCGAGCGGCGAGGGAAATGTGGCCGCTGATACCCTCGCCGCCGGCCAAAAGAAACAGGCCTAATTACCCACAACGGACGGGAACCTTTTTACTTTTCTTTATACTTACAGTTATTGGCAAGTATATCTTTATTATTATCTACAATAATAATTTTTTATTGTGGTTTATTCTTCGTTTATTACTTACACAACTATTTAAAAACAAGGATTTTATAAATTTTAAAGACTATATTGCGTCTACTTATTAAAAAATATAATTGGCTCCCACAAACGCTGTGAGATCTAGTGGTTAATAAAATCAAAGTACCTGAACTTACAACTACATTACTTCAAAACACGGTGTACTTATATTTTAGGTTACCAAGAACGCAATTATTGCATCTAAAAGCTTATTAAAATAAGCCAAAGGTAATGACTAGATAATGTGGTAGTCTATCACTTCATTCCGTCAGTAATCAATTTAATCCATGAACTAGTAAACGATTAAATAGCCGCCGATTAAATCCGTGAAATTTGCTTTTATTGAATTGGAGTTTGAATCACTGATATATTAATATAATGTCAATGAATCAAGTAATAACTGCGACCAAAACGGACATTGGTTCTTTACACTGCAGTAATATTTTACAAGTTTGTCGTATATTACTTTATAAATTAGACTTCACTTAGCTGAAATGTTTTTTAATAATTCCGCATAGATCTCACAACACGCGTGAAAGTTTCTGCATGTATTACAAAATGACCATTAAGTAGGCTGAAGAGGTAGACTTTTGTCATAAATAAAAAACTGTGTTATCGAATTAAAGGTGCTATTTAAATCTATCATTATAATGGATGTCTAAAACGACATTTTCTGGACACTCTAAAGATCTACCACACAATAAAACAAAAAATATAAAGAATTACCAACTTAATTTCTTTTACCATACGTACTTACATTACTTTTTTTTTCAAGATCTGATGCTGCTTCAGAACGAAATGGGCAGACAAACGCACGGACATAAAAAACTTCAAAAATTTCTTAAATTTTCAATGTAACACAAATAAATAGAGTATTTGAAAACAAACATTAAAATATCATTAAGATAAGTTCTCTGTGTTTAGAAAATGTCACAAATAACTTCTAAAACAACTTATTAGAATTCTTACACAAAACCACCGATGTACTCGATGCATCATAAAATTTTCTGGTTTTTCCAGTCATGGAATTTTAGTGATTTTTAGTTATTTATACTTAAAAATAACTGTCAATTTAAAAACGAAAAATATTTCTGATGACTTTAGTCTAAAACCTGGTTCCACGGGGTTTGCTTTGTTTCATTTACTAAATATAAAAGGAATTTCTAATAGCAAATAAAACTAACGTCGGCCAATAAAAACTCTAGAGTATATTCTGTATCTATTGTCTGAATGTCCAATATGTTATATATGTAAATCTGTCCGACTTAGTTTTCAAGCTCCAATTTATTTAGATATTGGACGTCACTGAAGTAACTGGGCCGAGGCGACTATTCTCATTCCTTTGTGTTCAAATGCGCATAGCACTAAATCACAAACGGATGTTTCAGCTTTTAATGAAGATTAAAAGAGAATGCACACGCGTTTGATTCTTTTATCCTAAAATTAATCATATTTTCTAAAGTTTTAATGCTTTATAATTCATTTAACAATTATAACTTTTAAACGATTATTTTCTATTTATTTCAATGATTCCGGTATTGAAATTCTGCTGCTGCTGCTGCGAGCTGAGATTATCCCATGCCACGCATCACATTACAAAAACTAACTTGTTTCACTGAACTTCGTAATTTAGTCTTATTAAATAGTAAACTTTGCAGGAATTCATTATTTTTACATGAACATCATTATCAGTCCGGGGAAGGAATGTTCAAGTTTTTAATTTTTTTGTTAATGAAATTAAAAGAAAACTCTTATTGACTTCGTCCCTATAGCCCCCTCCATCTGTAACTAGCAAAGTAACTAAGAAACTCTATAAGAACTCTATTTAGAGATTTATTTAGTTAAAGAGAAACAAATAAGGCTTTTCACTGAGTCTAATTCAATTTTGTTTTAAAAAACCGGCTTTGTGAAATAGATATTTCTTTTAATGATCAAAACTTTACTTAAAGTTGTAACGCTTCTCTCTCCCCGATATCTTAGTAAAGCTATACCGAACTTTTTTATTTACAGTGGTATAATTTTTAATTTTAATTTCACATTCTGTTTATCAATATCATGGGGTGCCCCATTTAAACTGTAGTTTGGCGGCAGATTAAGAAAACTAATCCGATACACTGTGACTAGCAAAACACAATAGTTCAAAATCACAATTTTCAAGTCTTGAGTCGTAGTCTTTTCTAGACAGAGAAAATTATCTTTTAAATCCAAAAGATTTACCTAATTCAAAAGGTTTATTAAAAAATAAAAATGTCTTAACCAACTTTTATTATGAATTCATTGTATTCATTGATTATACACACTACCATAAAAATCTTGAAATGCATTCATATGTAATTAATTAAATATTTTGATTCGATCTCTTGATTCAAAAATACCCAAAAATTTTTTTAGTTGTTTTCTAAAGATTTTTTTTTAATGAAATTGAATAAACTACTAATTTTTATAGAAACTTTGTATAAAAAATTACTTAAGACGTTTTGGTTTAAAAACGTTTCGAAGACCACGACCTGAGTTGAAAGGTTATACTAAAAATGTGTTAGGGTATGTAATCTTTAAAAGAAAAATTACTGCGGTTGAAGTGCCCTCTTTCATTTATGTCGGTTAGAAGTTATTAGCAGAAGCAAGAAGACGGTCTAAAAGCCTCCAGTTTTAGTTTACTTTGCCAGTTACCTAGTTTAGATGTTAAACATTATTTCGAAGATATTATACTTTTAAAATTGTCTTTAGTACATCGCTAATTATTTGTTTTATTTTATATTATAATGGTTTGTTTTTGTATCAACCTGTTTTTTTTTTGGGATCAACAAAATATATATTTTTTAGTATGATACTAAAAGTTCACTCATTTGCCTATGAAGGTTTATTTCGATTTTTAAATAATTTTTACCTTTAATATAGTTAATAATAAAATAGGTCATATTCCATAATAAAGAATGTTATCGTTTTAGAAACTGTATGTTTAGTAGGAATTATAAAATATTGAACCTAATTGAAGTCTTATCGCTAAGTTCCATAGAAAACCAATTAATAATTATGATACTTTAGAAGACGACATTTTAAAAATACTATTTAATAGTCTGAGAGTCACAGTGGTTTATTTTATTTTGTTACAGTGTAATCTACAACTCCATGACCCGGACAAATTTATTTTTAACTTATTTCATTAGGTAAGTAAGCGAATTTCGTGTAGCGGCGGAGATAATCCATTAGGTACTCTATCTCGTCGCCCGGGACTAACTAAGGGTCGAAATATTAAACGTGCAGAAAATGGGTAACCGTATCCTTTCCTGAAATCTTTGCACAGTACTCGACTTTGTAAGAATTTGTTGAATGAAGCGGCCTTTTTAAATCATACTATATAGATCGTTAATATCAAAAGAACATACGGAAACAGTATAAGAAAATTTTGTGCTTACATTACAATCTATTTTGTTTTAAACTCTAGGAATCCTTAAAACGACTTTAATTTATGTAAAAATAAATAAATAATTGTTATGAAAATGTATAATTACCGAATATATCACTTTGAACACAAATTTTGTCACCGTAAAAAATCGATTTAAAATATTAATGAAACCTTGAAAACACATCGAAACCGAGTAAACATTTTCTAGTGTTTTATCTTTTAGTTATTTATGATATTAAGAAGAATTAAGTAAGTTACTACATGAAATTTAAAAATTATGTTCTTACTTTGCTTCGTTACTAGTGTTTTGTATTGTGAATCTTTATAAAAATAAAGAAATTCTTAAACGTTTTAGTCCTTCCTTTTTAGTCTTCGGCAGTAAATGGCTGTGAAGTCACGTGTGAATCCTTTATTCACAGTCAATTTAGTGTCTCGTTTTGTTTTTATCGATGAATGTTTTTCAATAAAAACTTCTTTGATTAAGAGAAAATGTAGATTATATAATATTGATCAGATTTTATTATCCACATCTAACTTATATTGAATTGTTGATAACAAACTTATAAAATAATATAAAGTAACATTTAATAAAACGATATTAACTATTGAGAACACTTTAACGGTCTTAGAGTAAAGGCAAATTATTAATTTATTGGCCTATTTAAATAGCTAATAAAGATAAAATCATTGTATTTACAGTTCCTTTATTATTTATTACTTTATGTATGGATGTAGATTTAGAGATTAAAAAAAAAAATTTTTCATTTACTAGTAAAATGGTAAAAATATTTGTGCCGAACAAGTACGGGTTCGGGAGCCCGCGGCACAAGGTTCACCGGTTTTACTTGCCTCACTCGCCGTCAGCTCCGCCGCTCGCAGGTCTTCAAGTTGTTAGTCAGTCGGTCAAGGGTCAGTCGTCGGTCTG
>DWLS01004522.1:0-13847 GCA_018246255.1 Pachliopta kotzebuea | reverse complement strand
TAAAAATGGTGACGAGCAAGTAAATGATGTCGGCCGGGAGGATCTTGAGCACTCTGTTCGAGATGCCGTCGAGTCCCTGGGCGGAAAGAAGCGTCATGCTACCTTTGTTAGTAGTAAGCATTATCTGCATTTAGTTATCTTAAATAAATTCGATGTTTATTGTCAGTGTAATCTGGAAATAGATTTTCGATTACAGCTACAGTTTTTTGCTGATTCCGTTTAGACAGAATTTGTGTAATCCAAATAAACGAATCTACGCCTGTCAAAATATCAATGTGAGGTAATGGACAAAAGCCACTCAGAAAATTTTAAAGGCATCCTAGATTAATGCACAGTTAATTGCTTGAAGTAAGAATTTTATAATTAGTATTCAAACTGGAAAATCTCGTGTAAAATATGGTGACTTTTTATCTACAATTGAGGATTCTGTTATCGGTCAACCCATAGCTACAAAACTTATTCAAAAATAATACGCTCTAGGACAAAACTGACATTGATATAGATTAAATGTGGTACTCATTTAAGTTTTGATACATATTAAAACATGTAGAAAATTGAGCTACTGTTATTTTGATGGCATTTAAGAGTGACTTTGTTATAGGTCAGCGACTCATCTCAATTGGCTATATGCTCTACTTCTATGAGTACGAAAACAAAGAATGCTTCTTTGTTAAAAAATAACACAAGCGTCATTTCTATATAAGATAAGCGAAAGCGATGTATGTCTTATTTATAAATTATCAAACGCTCTATGTTCCAAATTATTTGTATATGTGTTAAGTAAGCAAATAACCACTAATCTATGAAGCAGAAACTAAAAAAAACATAAATTTTTCAACTTATTTGTACAAATATACTTTATGTTATAATGGACCATAGTCGCTTATAAGGCCATAAAAATGTTGTAGTTACTAAATAAAAGAAGCAATACTCCAACATAGCGAGTTGAAAAGAGAAAAAATTACCATATATATAATATATCCTGTATGTATAATTATGCCAATTATACTTTTTTTTGAAAGTGTACTAATACTGGTATACTTTTTGTTTTCATATTTTATGTTACAAGTGTTAATTAATAAACGATTCTGTAATCTTATCAGTGCTGAGCCTCTTAAATGCCAAGGATTAAATCTATAACAACGAAGTTATCTATATTGTAGGTTACAAGCACATGTTACCGATATTAGCGAAGTGCAACTTTGAAGAATCGTGTAAAGCTATTGCAGGGTAGCCTCATCGTGAAAATTATAGAAAACTTTGAAAAAATAGTGTACCCTTAAAAGTCTACAGAAGTCAG
The DNA here is from genome assembly GCA_018246255.1 of Pachliopta kotzebuea. Taxonomy (NCBI): domain Eukaryota; kingdom Metazoa; phylum Arthropoda; class Insecta; order Lepidoptera; family Papilionidae; genus Pachliopta; species Pachliopta kotzebuea. Next base: position 12,547 of record DWLS01004522.1, on the reverse strand, counting down.
CAAGTTAAAATATTAAGTACTAAAATTACTACCACAATATGTCATTTTCGTCTTAGAAAAATATTCAAAATATTTTACTGACCGAGTTATACAGAACAACATTCTATAACTATCAAAGTTAACTATTTTATTATTTAATTTAAAGTTTTTGTTTAGGACTAGTCATTCTATAAAATTTGTATAAATGAATCTAAAACTATTCTTTAAAACTAAGGTAATTCTCGTAGGCTCCGGGAAGTTTAATATAACTACTACTATACCATTATCACAACGAGGTTTCCTTTTTAGTTGTTAATTCCGAATTCAAAAACCCAGGGTCCGATGAAGCTGTAAAAGTCAATCCAAAAGAAGTTTCTTTTTGAATGTTTAAATGTTTTGGCCCGGTTAATTTCTTACAATCAAATCGTAAAATCACGCTCGGTATGCACAGTTACAAGTATTTAGTTGTAAAACACGTCGAATTGTTTACTTTCGTTATAGTTCCAGCATTAATCACTTAGTGTTAGTATACGCCCACTCAAACGTATGTTTAACTCAGAAGTGCAAACTCCGCGGAACACTGTTCAAAATCAAAATGCAAATGAAGAATCTTGAACTAAACAGTTTTCACTTACTAATTGTAATATCAAATTAAATTAGACACTTATAACGAATTAATGATAAATGTTATGTCTATGGATTATCCGGATTAAAGCGCTATTTAAAAATGAAACGAAATTAGTTCTAATTTTTTTAACCATGCTTTTTACTTCTCAAATATCACAGCAGATAACAATTTGCTCGGTTCTACAGGTCCCTAGTTCGATTCGGAGCAGAGCCTAGCTAGGTTAGCCTAGCGCCATCCTTCTGTATATCTGCCGACATAGAGACATTATTGTATTCAGACCATCAACATATGAAAGAAAAAGATTTATGGGCTAGCACGGTTCACTTTCTTCTACTTTTTTGTCACTTAACATCATGTGAATCTTATTTCAATTGCAAGTCCACTGGTGACGAAATTAAAAAGACAGCTGCTGAGAAGTGCCTATCCATAATGTTTACTTTAGCACTATATTAGGCCAGTTGTCTTTCTCTAAAGCGCTCAATCATCCTAAATCTAAGCATCGAGAATCTTGTTACAGTATATGAAAAAGAATATAAAAAAATAAACAGCCCGAAATTTTTGTTTTTATGAGCTGAAACGTTAATTAAATTGATATCAAACAACGTAGTAAACTATTTGACCGAATTCGATAACGATACGTAACTACGTTCATTATGACAATCATACCAGAACGCATAACAAAAAAAACACACTTACGAAGCAAAGTTTACGTCAACAATTGACCCGAATGACTCCGAAAGCTACATAAATTAGTTGTATAAAAATAAACCGACACATATATATCGATAAAGCAATGTATTAAAGCGCTGGAGAATTCAATTATCGTTTTAAGTGAAGTTAAAGTAAACGTATCACCTACACAGACCAATTTAATCAATATTAAAGCAATTATTGGGTGCCCATTACTGAATGTACTTTAGTACTTGAGCTAAAGCGAACTGAATCGATTTAAGGACGATGAAGAAATTCTCATTCCTTGCAATAATTGTTGTTGAGAATTAAAATTTCCTGGACCATGTCCCTGCTAAAAAAAGTAAACCGTAAATCATGTGTAAATGATATTGAGGTGAAATGTGTACTTCGATAGTATCGGAAGCTACTTATCCAAGAAGATAACATTTAACCTAAATTTCACGTGAAGGTAAAGACAATGAGGCCATAGATATTAAAATACTCAGACTCAAACAAAATATAGGTTATATATATATTATAGTAAGCAGAGGTATTAGTTTTTTTTAGTAATTTAAGTTTCGTTTGAGTTTTACCGTAGTTTGTGAAAATATCACAACAGACCTAAGTCCAGCAGAGGAAGAACATGGGTTAAAATGATGATGATGACGAACAGTATTATAACAGCAGATTTACAATATAAGAATGGTAGATAAGTTAGGTTTGAAAATATTCTATTACTATCCAAACTACGCTACATCGCCCAAAACCAAACCATTAGTTAATACCATTAACTCAACAAAACTTTTCAAGTCACTATCTGCGCAAATGTATCGAAATCATAATTTCAACGAATGGAAATGCTTCATGGTGATTCGATTTCGACATGATTTCAATGATTACGGAACGCATTTCGTAAAACGTAGGACGTCACCTCATTTTCAATTGGCATAAGCTTGTATAATTATTTTGAACCTTGATGAGACGTATACGGCTGACAGCTAGTTATCCAGTGCTATAAACAAAAGTGGTAACGTTAATTGGAAAAATAAAAATTGTTTATCATAATAAAGGATTACGATACTACATAATTTCGGTAAGCACTCATTTAAAAAGTAATTAATTATCTTAAGCATTACATCAAGCGACAAACTTATCCAAATTGTATATGCAGATAAGAGGTGAATTACAATATTAACACTATGGTTTAATTAATACCGCAAATAATAAAAAAACTATTTATGTTCTCATAATAAACCATAACTACCGGAGATACGGCTAGATTAGGCCTATGTCCAAAAACGAATAGCCGTGGGATGATGATAATGAAGAAACCATAACTATGTTAATAATATTATTAGTCTTTGTTAGCGGACACTCCAGACAGTTAGTAACACAGCGCCTGTTTCTGACCATAAATAATACTGTTCAAATGTTACTATGTTCTAGTACGACGCATGATACAGTTATTACTGTGGTAACGAGACTTAACATCTTATTACACGAAGCGATATCCATAATGTAGTGATTTGTACTTCATCCTAATTTGCGCTATATTTTTATAGGCGGGTATAATTTAATATCATGTGCACGCCTCACTCGTCTCGTCGCCTCAGACGTATCACTCGTTATTAGGTGAACGTTTCGTCTCTTCACTGAATAAAACAATTATACATTGCAAATGAAGCTGCATTTTAAACGTGGCGAGAAAAGCAAATACTCTCTTTTGGGATTGCCAATATTTACAATTGGACATACAATAAATTACTCATTAGTCCTACAACAAGAACAAAGATCTATATATTGAGTCACTAACGTTGTGCGACTTTCTTTTTCATTTCATGCGAATAAATCTGTAATGTAATAATAACCCATGCCCCACGAGTAATATAGGAGGCTACGGCACGGGAGGGAATCTCCAATAAAGATTTCGTGGTTAAAATAGGAACTGACACCTAATATACGTCTGACATGGTACCTCTGATCCCCGGCGACATTACAGTGTGTATATATTCAGTGGATGTAGCAACAGGAAACCTTATAACAATGCCCGCGTGTTATGCACGCCGGTACACCTGCCTACCCGCCTACCCGCCTGCCGCATGCCTACAAACTATATTATTCAAGGCAATCGACTTAGGGGTCAACGCTTATACTAGTTTACAATTAAAAGATGATACCTTGAAATGATTTTACTCCTCAGCTCTAACTTCATCTTTTCAAGTTTTGCATAAAACTTGGATTTTTATTAAGATTTTTTTATATAACGAATCGTTGAGGATGTTAACATCATAAAGATTGAAAATATAAGGTAATATATGCGATTATTCACTTAAAAACACATGAATCTGATACTTTTTAAATATTTCTTGCTTAAATTATACATAAAGCTATCGAATTTATGGCCTTTAAAAAATCCAGAAACAAAAATGTATATACAGTTTAAAATTAGATATCATTGTTTTTTCTCATGGAGCTTTATTTTATATTTACATAACCTAAAACTAATAAAACCATATATCTTTTAGATTTTTTTAATTAAACAATCTCAGAGACAGCCAAATTCCCGGTGAGTCATTTAAAAAAAAAATATTGTTAACTTGGATCAAGGTAAAGATCGTTGTTTGAAAATGTTGACATTTCGGCACAACTCCAGCAGAAACAACTTTGTGTTTATAAATCCTGTTGTGGTACTTTACGAACCAGAAGACTTTGTAAACAACGTGGATGGTTACTACAATTTTATAGCATACGTACACGCAAAAAAAATACTGTTTCTGATTAAAATAAACCATCCAGCTTCATTTTGTACGTCGTAAAAGTCACTGTAAAGTTTTAAATTAGGAAAACGTAAAAACATTACTCGAAAACAATAAGTTTCCTATTAAAACTTCCATTTATCATATCCAAAATTTAAGTACACTTATTTTAGAACATCATCTTTTAAATCGCCTTCGGAAAAAGTTTAACTACATAGTTTAACATAACTAAAGTTCCTATCATGTCCGACTGGGCATTAATAATTCGCAATAAACAAATGTTAATTACAGGACTTAATTCAGGAGAATGTAGTTTAAAAATTTTACTAAGTATTTCTGTAGCAATAAAGATACGTTGATGTTTAATTTTACCTAAAATTACCTTTACCTCGTTTCGATAAGAATTGAAATAATTCTGATCTGTTTACTTATTTAAATATTTTTAGGACAGTTAAACGATACTCTCTTTTACAGAAAGACATGTATAAAGATATTTTTTTAGATGCATTAATAAGTAATTTTTTTAAGATCATAAACGATAATTTTAAAATCAAAAATAAAACACAATTTTGTCATTAACAAAAATCTTTTATTAGTACAAAATAAAATACTCCACAAATACATAAATTACACAGGAGCTAATAATCCGCATAGAGATTTTTGTATTTGTAATAAGACATCTCTTGATTGAGCTGATATTCGAAATGAATTGAACAAAACGAATACCGGGTCCGTCTTGGTCTCCTTGTTTTTAGGCCGGAAGCCACAAAAATATTGAGAACGTCATAGATACTTCATGGGATGTGTTCCCTTGATGGGGATAATCAATTTTTCATAAAGACATCACTTATAATAAAAAGTTGATCTTCAACCGAGGTCTCTACTAAATAATCAAGTATCCTCTCAAAATTCTTACCTTTGTCTAAAAGAACTAATTTTTTTTAAATATTTTTTTAAGTACATTTCCTAAGGTACTCTTCAGTTTTTTCTGAGTCTAGAGTCTGCACGCTGCAAAATTCATCGGCACCTTTTTAATAACGATCCTAGCCGATGAATATCTAGAACATAATCCACCTGTAAAGTTTTGAAATGAAACGTTCAATCCTCGCCTCATCTCCACAACTATCTCGATTCTATAAATATGAAAATAAATTCAAGCGAATAGTTGTTTTTTTTACGATGTTTTGAAAATAGGTATGACAGTTGACGCACGCACACAAGCGAATCTACTCTGAATTTTCATTTAAAATCAAAATCCTGTAACGGCGGAAACTACAACTGGAGATAGAGCTAAAAATCTTAAAACAGCTGTTCAGGTAAATCATTTAAATCGATAAGTCTTCATCATGAAGGAAATGTGATGTATCAAACAACCATATCATACTTGTTTAATGATATGATCACGCACTAAACGCACTAAAATGACAGACCTTTAAAGTACTCAAGTAAAACAACATTTAACTTATTTTAATACTTCAGATTACTATTAAGATCTTTTGCTTATTTTTAATTTTAAATAATCATAGATCTAACACCAGTGACTTCACTGGTCTCTACTGTTGCAGACCATCTAAGTAGGTACCACCGTAACTCCTATTTCATGCGCGAAACAGTATTGTGTTCCAGTTTGAAGAGCGTTGTGGCCTACTGAAATTACTGAAGCAACGTGACTTAACACTGCAAACCACCTTAACCACTGCCATGTTGTTATGAGCAAGAATATCATTTACCATCAGGTGAACGCCTCGCACGTCTCATTGCAACATCGAATAAAAAATAACATTTAAAGTAACGTAATAAAATTTACATTTACAGTTTTAATTTCCATCACATAACTTACATACCTATTACTCGAAATAATAGAGGAAGTAGGAAAGTTAAATTAATTGAAACATCTGTTAGTCCGATACATTTTGCTACAACCAAAGGAGAGTCGTAATAAAAATTATAGTTATTATATAAATTAATAATCTGCTTCACAGTCGGTAACCACTTGCCCTGTAACACAAAGTTACTGGTACAACTCTAGAATTTGTACGGTGGTGAGATTTATCGAACCTGTCTGTCTACCTACCCCCCTCATGTATTAAATCAAACGCTATAACAGCATTGTTATGTTCTGATATTTAGCATACAAGGAACCTGCGTATTCTGACCTATCGAGCTTCATCACCTAAGCTTCACTAACTCATTGTCACCTAAAGTAACGTTTAATAGAGGTCACACAGGTCATGTTCGTTAAGATCACCAAACACTTGATTTAACATTTATAGATCATCACTATGTAAAGATAATAAGATAAAGGTACAAGCGATGAGGATATATGCTATTTCACTATAACTTCTTTATGGAGCTATTAATATAGAGAATTCTTGCACGAGGAATCTTTGTGGGTCAAGTAAAAACATTACAATTAGCTTGGAAAATTATTTTAAGTTATCAACCGTATCTCCTTTCACTTTTAACCTTCCCGTTTATTTAGGGACAAGTTTCTGATTTCACGTAACACAAAAGCATATTATTAAATTACGAATCGCATAAGATATAGTGATTCGGAACAATTTTGTCTTCAATATTTCGTGGTCATGGAAACCTACCCCAAATTTAGTTTTTTTTTTAGTTTCGTCTTAAAATGTAAGTGTTAAAAGTAAAATAGATTAAGTCTACTCTACACAAAAGTGTTTAAAACAATTGCTGTGCAGCACATATTTTTTTGTCATAAAATCTAAATGCCTTTCCATGTGCAGAGGACATTTTAAATGGTATTTTTATACTATACACAAAATCAAATAATGTATAAACAACAAAGATTTCGTTTTTTAACTATTTCGTTATAACTTAACTTCTAACAGTTATCATTAATCCGCATTTAGCTACTTTTTATATTTTTAATTGCTCTAATTTCTAGTTAACCTTATACGGTCACCGTTTCTTGTTTTTACCTTTCCCGTTTATTTTAATTCAGTGGTTAAATAAATCATCGCAATGTAATTACTTGAATGAATTAATTGAGACACACGTCTGCCCAATTACGTAGTAAAGAATGCATGCTGCAGTAATTATTAAATGCAGTTAATTCATTACATTCATCTTCTAATTAATTTTTACTCTCATTTAATAAAAAAAATATTATGTCAAAGTTTATCTAAAAAGTAATAACAATTAGAATTTTATAACCGATCACGTGTAGTTAGTTGTATGTAAGTTAAAATAATAATGATCACAAATAACGGATATATTGGAATGTGTGAAGAATGATAATGAAATGATGATAATGTGATTCAATAAATAGCAAAAATATTAAATCCTGTATAAAAAGGCATATCAAAAATTAACTGTCGTATTTATTTTTTACATTCATTCAATACAGAGATTTCTTTAAAAACCGAAACAATCTCATTTAAAATTATTAAACACTGTTATTAAATAATAAAAAAAAAATAATGTCATAAAACTTTTACACAAACGAATATCTTTATATGCATTCATTATACCCAATAAATAAGAGTAGACGGTGTTTCGTAACCATATTTTATTTCCGCTCGCTCATCTTTGTCTCCGGAAACAGAACCGGATTGAAATCCACTAATTTAACTGCAGTTTATAGCATTAACTTAAACAAATTCGGCTAAAAAATAAAATAAATAATCTAGTTTTAGCTGCTCACCTCTATTGGGAGTACTCGAGGGCGACGTCCCTCCAGCACGCCGGACGGAACGAGCGCCGCGCTTCCAACATAAACACAGCACAAAAGTAAAACGATTGCTGATTTTAGTAGCAAATACTTTAATAAATGTTAACACTACACTAACACTATTTTACCACAAAATAATTGTATGTTTTTATTCACAAACTATTTCTAACCGCTCATGTCACTTAATCAGTTTAATATTTTCTCAGTTTCGCAACACTACCTCCTACGGCAGCCGCTCGATGACTGGCTGGCGGGCGTCAAACGAACCGTTCATTTTAGCCGGATAATCTCATACAGCAACGATAAAAAGGTGAGTGCGAGCAGTAGCGCGATATTCCGCTGCCGGCGGATTTTTAACATAACAACGTAATACCGGACATCGAAAATGAATGAACCCAAACCAACGATAGGACGGGTAGTAACAGAAAGCTGTACTGCTACTCTAGTTAAAAACAAAATGAGCTGACCTGATCCTTCTCTCAAGTTTATTAAACTCTGGTGGTAGATATATTTTGATTCGAATTGAGTCTATGCTTTATGTCTATCATGTTTATTATAATTATTGATGCATTGTTTATTTTGTGCACTACTGGATGTATATTTATAATATTTTAATAATTACGACTTTAAGTCATACATCAATTAGTCCATCAAGTTTATTCCCTGTTATTTCCTCTTTATTTGTATCAAAAATATCACAATTATAACAATAACATATAAACAGATTTCTCTCTAGAAACAAGTCTAGATATACCTATCTACCACCGCCGCCCCTTCCTTTGCGTACAAATGGAGACGTGCAAACATTACTTTTTTTTGTTTCAAGGGCGCTGAAGCTAATTACTAAAGTAACTTCTAAAACTACTCTATTATAATTTTGAAACCAAGTTTGCCTTCAATGTTCAATAAATTAAAGAATTTTATATTAATGCTATTGTACAGATTAAACTTCGTTCATGGGTAATTTTTTTTTTATAGAAAAGATTCACTACAATATTTTATGTAAAAATAGCAAGACCTATAATAGCAGGCAAGGCTAATATCTATAATTCTTGATATAAGTTACAATTAAACGTATATTTATCATCAACAGGGCAATCTCAAGTTTCGTTCCCCGATGTCAAGAATATTCATAACAAGCTTACGAAAGACCCTTCTAAGGATACGCTCAAGAAGAGATAGTATACAGAGTATATAGCTCTGTATAGACCTCTACTTGTTTAGGTATTTTTGGAGCATAAAATTGTTTAACTTGAAAAAGAATATTAATCAATGAAAAATCAGGATCAAACTTTGTAACGAGTAACTACTTTCAGATATATATACGAGTGCTTTACGTAAGAGTACCACAAATTGTTTTTGCCCTAATAAAATATCACTAGTTTCAATTGATTAATGAGCATCTGTTAAGATAGATGAAGATATCGATATAATGGTACAAACAATCACCTGCATTCATCGAAATAAGAATTGATAACTTTGTCAAAAAGAGGTTGTCTTTATTCTATTTTATTTCATTGTAATACTTTTTAATATTTTCTCGTTTAGCCTGATTAAAAAAAAGAAATATTTTATTAAACCACGTATATAACAAATAGTAACAGAAAATGATATGCAAAAAAAAATCCATAACTACTAAATTTTTTTAAACTGAAGTTAGTTTTCAGATAGGGTCTTCAACCGAGGAAACAACCATAAGTGTCCATGTCGTTACTTGTCGTTACACAGCTTAATTTACTCCGCCAATTGCGCTTTATTTATTTAAATTGAGCAATACCAGGGACGTTGTTGGCTAACAATTAAATACGAGCATATATCTGAAGTGGGTTAAATGCACAGTGCGCGCTGTAATGTAAATCAAAAGCGAGATCATGCATTCTGCACTTGCTAATCTGCAGTTTGACAGTTACCAGTCAAACGAACGCAAATAGCCAACACCGACGTCACTGCCGCACGGACGATGCCCTCTTTATTGCCTAAAGAGCATAATTTATATCCTCAGCTAAGGAAACAAAACGCACAATCTTTCTCTGAATTTTAGTGGCTGAGTAAACAGCGGAGCAAATACTATTAAAAGAAAATAAACGAACAGGAAAAAAGTACATGAAAGAAATTGTTAATAACTTCTAAATAATTGGCGTGTACTAATCTAAACGTAAAAAAAATCCGGATACTAATCACCATAATTACTATATTTATTATATTTACACGACTTCATCATATTTCATTACTTTAGCTTAGTCTCATCACAAACAACAATATGTAATATTAAAATATGTTTAATCGCCAATAATATCCCACTGTACCAGGTCAATCAGAAAGTTTTGCGAAAAAATTTTTTTATGTGTAACTTGTAATTATTTGGACAACTTCGATTATTTAAAAGTAAAAATACCACTGTTCTATTTTCAAATTTCCCTCCCCAATTTTTTGAGAGCCAATTCAAATCAAATTTTCTTGACTCAATACAAATATGTCTGCATCGAGATAATTTTTAAATATGAATAAGTGTAATAAAGATTTTAAATATGAATTAAAACCTGATGAGTCATTTGATCGACTTCGAATTGCTTTTATGGATGAAGGATCTTCAGAAGTAACCATCTACCGCTGGTATAGCGAGTTTAAACGTGGTTGTCTTATTTTGGGGGATGAACAAAGAGTGGTCGTCCTACGACGGCAGTCACCGATGAAAGTGTGCTGGCAGTAAAAAAATTAATTAAAGAAAACTGACGAATTACGAAGAGATTCAGCATACTTTGCAGATTGGTTCAGAAGTGTACACAAGATTTTGCACGAGCATCTTCGCGTAAGGAGGGTAGTTTCCCGCTGGGTGTCGCACAACCTCACCAGCAGGTTGCAGACTCGTCACGGCGTGTTTACGACATTGTGACAAGTGACCAATCCTGGATTTATCAACACGATTCAGAAATACAGCGTCAGTCGACAGTTTGGCTGTTTCAAAATGAACCAAAGCCTACGAAAGTGAAGCGATCGAGGATCGCAGGGAAATTTTTGATCGCTAGTTTCTCTACTTTAATGGGGTACCTAATTACAATTCCACTTTGAGACGAAAGAAGCATCAACGCCGAATGGTACAGCATAAAATTCCAGCCAGAAGTTTTTTCTGCAATGAGCATGAAGCGACCGAACACTGGACTCCGTGGGGTCCTTCTTCAACACGACAACGCGCCCGCTCTCTCTGCGATCAAAACGAAGGACTTCCTGGATTCCACACTAGTCAGAGTTTTGGGACACCCTCCTTACAGTTTGATTTGGCTCAGTGTGACTCACAAAAGGATTCAGTTTTCATCGCCGGAAGACGAGCGAGCAGCGTTTGAGAAGACCGTGGAAGAGGTGGGAAAATTGGTTCAGACGCATGAAACATTGTATAAAGGCTAGGGGAGAGTTCTTTGAAAAGATTTATTAAAAATACTTTTTTCACAGAAGTTAGTTTTTTAGTTTATCAAAACTTTCTGAGTATCCCACGTATATACTATCTTCTACACTAAAAATCACTCCCACATAAAATAGTTTCTAGCTTATGTACATGAAAATAGATAATTTATTTTAAACGAATGTGTAGTGTTTACCCCTATGCGTAATCATTGACGCCGAACATGCTTTTCGGTACAAAAGTGATCTAAATTTCCACTTCAAAATTTACCTTGTCACATAGATTACGTCTGGAATCTTGGACAAAGTCCAGACCTTCACTGAATTAGAACTAAATTGAGATCGTAATTCGTTGTTTGGAATTACTTTTTAGTTATAATTTGGGTAATAGAGGCAGAAGTTATAAAATAATTTTTGCTGCATTGCTTATATGGTTGCTTATCGTTTATATTCAACGTTGTGAGTTATACATTTTTTTATTAAAATAGTAAACGGGCAAAAGTAAATGATGTATATTGCAAAGAAAAAATTATTAAAAATGCTGTATTATTTCTTTTAGTTCAAAGATAACAATCCTTATCTTTGTTATGAATCTGTGAACATTTTTTATCAAGGTACAGGTCAATACTTGACCACGGTCCCACCTGTGTTGAGGTAGTAAGTGTGGTCTATGGCGGTAAAGCGCATTAACCCAGTAAGTGCCTATTCACTCTTTTCTTTAAGACGCCCATATCGTATTTGGGCCGCCACATTAATGTCGGCAAGTTGTTCCAGTCCATTGCTGTTCTTATTAAAAATGAGGAATAATATTTAATAAAAAATTAGTAATGAAATGTGAAATGAATGTAATGGGACAGTTTTGGTAGTCGATTACTGACATCAATTCTTTTATTTGTAAATAATGAAGTACAAACACCGACAATTGTAAATGGTTCTCAAATAACATCGAGGAAAGATAACCTTGTCATTGACAAGAAGGATCGGAACGCCAAGAACAGCAGACTTTTTCCTAAGACTTCAACAACAGTAGATCTTAATGCCTTTTCCTGTTCTGTGCATATTATTTACGACATAATTAAATTACAATTAATTTATCTTTTTATGTCTACGCGAATATAAAATCGTTTTGCGGCAGTAAAAGTACTTGTTTGTTTAATGAAATATGTAATTAAAAAAAAATTACTCATAAAACGCTACTATGCGTTCACCTCATCTAAAAATGTTATGACTGTAATAATTATGTATATTGTCGCGACGTCATCTATCGATGAGTAAAAAAATGACGTTGGCAGACGTCAAAAAAAAATGGTTGGTGATAGCATCGAAATAAAGGGAAAATAATAAAATTTCAATGGTGTTTTGACTCTATCCCCCCCGCTCGTAACATTTGGTGTCAGAAGTGGGATAGAGGCAAAAAAAAAA
>DWLS01004521.1:0-13850 GCA_018246255.1 Pachliopta kotzebuea | reverse complement strand
TAATGCGCTTTACCATCATAGACCACATCTTCACTTAACACCAGGTGGGATCGTGGTCAAGCATTAACCTATACCTAGGTAAAAAAAAACTTCAAAAATAGGTCTTACGTACCCGCCCGTGCACCGGAAACTGCGACATGCCTCGTACTTTAATGTGAATCGTTTGTACCTATGAAAGATTTACTAAATTATAACATAAATATTTAATTACGTTTTTGTCGGTGTTTTCAATGTATTTTAATTGTAATAAATTAGTTTATTACTCCTTTTCAAATTACACAGATTTAACCTCAACACTATCAAAGTTTTAATCGTATACAAACACAAGTGCTATAACGGAAGATTAAACAATAAGAACTTTATGACATTAGGTACATAACAAGATACAAGTTTTCCACTCTAAAGGTAATGGTTCTTGAGCCAGTTCATAGTTTCATAAACTCAATTTGCAATACAAAGTAAACTATGTACGATTTTACCTTAGCAGAAGTAATATAACATGTTAAAAATGTAAAACAGCGTAAGCCTCTGTTAAACTATTTTTCTTAAATTAAAGTTTTTATTACTTATTTTGTCTTAATCGCCGAAAGCTGTTTAGGACAACGAATACAATTTTTTTACAGACAAGCTACTGTTTATCACTAAAAAATTTAACGTTATCATTTGTAAAAATGTTTTGATTTATTCGACGATTTACGTTATAAAATGTAAAAAAAAACTATGCAAGTAGTATATACTTAATAAAAAAAATATATATCTATAACTTTCGGTAACATTTTAAAAACTTTAATAACATAATTTAATAATTTTTTTCTAGTTAAAAGAAATGAATAGTATCATTTACATGATGGATCGATGTATGATATGGAAAGCTGAATGAAAATGTGATATTGCAAATTTCATATTAAATTGAATAGAAAATGAATGAAGAAAGACGCTCGTAATAAAATATGATTAAATTCTGATTTACGCTTCAGAGGCTATACCAGTATGTAAATCAAAATAAACCTTAAAAAAATAGTTTAATTTTACTTTTTGATTTTTTTACATGTAAGAAGTATTATTGAGCTGTGGCGTTTTTGTTATACAGTATGAGTTGTTTATTTTTTATAACGCATAACAACTGTTACGTGTTAATTCTTCGCTAAAGGCTTATCAGCTAGAATATGTAATTATTCTTTTTTTTTATTACTATTTACCCCTGACGCTGTAAATCAGGGTCCGTATTTGCCTTATATTTACAGCTAGATATTATTGTTTAATTCTATTTCTGTTCTATTCCTAACTATTTCGTTTAAGATTCCTAGGAAGCACTTAAGGTTTTTGCAGCGTAAAATTTTTTATGGTTTAATGCTCACTAGGTTATAAAAGAGGAAGGAAACTAACGTAACATGTTCCTTTTACAATAATGAACGTAAGCCGCCTTTTAAGAGATATGTGAAAAAATTGAGAAGATTCAATTTTTTTTTAAATAAAGACTTTTTCTTCTAAAAGTATCTTGTACTATCAATAAATTTCTGCTTTTTTACATGCTTTAGAAAATTAACAATGTCAAAAAGATTTTTTTTAATTCTACTAGACGACAACACGAGTAAGACGTTCACCTCGCGGTAAGTGATACGTTTGACCATAACAACGCGGCGCTGGTTAAGTATACACAGCACCACATTGCGCTCGTCGCCTTGAGACTTAAGGTGTTAAGTCTCGTTATCCCAGTAATTAATGATTAAGTAATTACTAATTACTTTCATTAGCATACAGCAAGCACCCTTCAATCCGGTACATAGTAATGTTCCACAAAGTAACACAAACACACAGTAAAAAATTTCCACATTACTATTTATCGGTAGAAATAGGAGCTGCGGTGGTACCCACCTAGACGATCTTCGGCAAACGAGACGTATCACCACTTTAATGGCCAACAGCCGAATATTTAAAAATGAACTGCATTTTGAAACATGTATATCAACCATTACAAAAAAACATTTTTATATTAAGTAGGGCCTAACGAAAAGCTGTTAAATGACAATGAGATCTAAGATATACAGATAATGCCCGAATACTCTGGCTCCAATTTTATGGTGGCAGAATTACATTATGTGGGGGATCGTCAAAAAAAACCTTATCAATTTTCGAAATTTGTAATATGTGGACTCAGAAACGAAGATACAGTCATTACGTATACAAGCTCTTGATGGAGCACGGTAAATGATGAATAATGGTTTGTGGATGTATCCTTTGAATCCCTTCGTGCCTATACGTTCAATTACGTTCAGTAGTGAGATACGCTTTTGTGACAGAATTCAGTTTCATTCCTGGTGGCGGCACTCGACGGCCTAATATGTACTGCGAGGCGTCATGGAGGCTTATTTCGGCGCCTCGTTAGCAGAGCAGAGGAGGACCCACAAAACATTTACGGTCGAGAGCACTAACACCGCTTTTGTAGTTCTAGGTCACTCATAAATCGCATTTATTTTGGCTCGTTTACGAAATTGATACGCGAACTATTCAATTTACATGAAATTTTTTTTAAGTCGCGACCTTACTTTTTTACTGCGATTTCACACTCATCAATTTTAAAGTTTAACTTTATTCATCAAGTGATACAGCATTAATCAAAATATTTCTGAAAAGGAACGAGCCCACCGTGTTAGAGTGGTGCAGATGTCTACATAAAATTTAACGGACTTGCGAAACTCAAAGCGGAAACGAATTTTAGAAAACGAGTTTGTTAAAACGAGTTTTGGAAATCACAATTTGACCAGACAGAACGAAGTGTCCATGTGAAGCGTTATCAGAGGTCATTGATCAATTTCATACAAGAGGTTCGTATCTCGCACATATATTATTTATCTACAATACTTTACCTGTTTTAGAAACCTATATATAGGACAATGTTTTATTATATTTGTAATGGTCATGACGATTGTGTTTTCAACATTATATAAACCCATTTATTTTGTTATATGGGAACAGTCCAGTAGTAACTTTGCAAAAAGAAGTATGATAACGTTCTGAGTGTACACCGTGTACAAATGCAACACAAGGTAGGCTAGGGTTACAGATCAAATATCAATTTCCTTCAAACAAGTTATCGCCTTTGTTAAACATGCTACGTATATATGCGTAAGAGGACGGTAACTTGCTAGTCGCCTGTATTTAATTAACTTTTAACTAGTGGTAGGACCCTGTTGCGTGTCCTCGGGGCTAGTTTCTGCCTTGTTCTGGCGTTGGAGCTCAATATCCATGACTTGGTCACCCAAGGTGAAGTTAAGAGGAACTTACTGGTCATGGCACGAGGAGGTAATTGCAGGTAAGCTATGCTCACTTTGTTTGTATGCCCGTGGTCTGGGAGAGCAGGCTACGCTGTATAAGACGTCATACTTATTGCAGTCGAGCTGAAGTCGCGGGGGAGAGCAGTATCGGTACTGTGATTTGCCATTCTCTCTATCCTTTGCGGTGCAGGTCCGCCGATGCTGCTGCGGTAGGGCCGCGGGAGAAAAGGAGAGTCAGTGTTGCTTTTCATAGCTCTCTCTCTCTCTGCCCCCCGCTTCCGTATAATGGTTAGCAGCGGAGCCTAAGACTGGATTCGCCACAGGATGTCGGAAGAGATTGCTTTACTGGTTACTTTGGTCTTGGGGAACGGATTCAGGGTGATCCGTTGTGCAGGTGAGGATAAAAGTCCGAGAGGAGGACCTGCTGCATGTTCCGGCGCGCTCCATGAGAGTAGGAAAGGTGGAGAATTTTTCCCCGGCGGCGGCATCACTAGCTTACACGGTTTGGCGGCAAACGAAATGAAATTACTGGGATAAAGGAACTCAATATTTTATGTTTCAGAGCTACTAGCACGCAATGTGGAGTTCTATATGTAATCCCTAGTTCCATCACGTAGTTATGGGCAGATGTATCACTTATTTATAAGTGGACTTATTCCTTGTCTTGTCGTTTCGGTGAAAAAAAAAAACTTTGGCAGTACAATAAACGATTTTGAACGTTCAGTTTTCTTGTTTTCTGGGAAGTAACAGGTGGGAGAAATTCATATTGTTACATCACAGCAAACTTTTGATTATTACCGTCAATACCTTCTTATGATCAGTCATCGTACTTCGGTCTGGTAATCCCCGAACCATCCTTCTCAACTCTGCTACCGAAATTAAAACAATTGAATGTTTAAGCTGTTCATGTAACTAAATATCTTTTTTTTTCAAGTGGGAAATTTTCGTAAAGATACCTTGCCTTTTCGGGAAAAGTCAGATTTTTACCCACTAAAACCCCCTACGGTGGTCGTTCTCAGCGTTTAGAGAGGACACGGAATCTCCGTTCGGAACACAACTGCGGCCCTTCTAATGATGTGCTGGAATAAATCGTTCCGGGGATTGAATTATGCAGTCCCCAATACCTGCGTATATACTAAAAGGATGGCCGGAGACCACGTCCAGCCATCGTTCTCCTCAGAATGTAACTAGATATTTACTTACTGGCGATGATCTTTCTACCGACGTTGCATTGAGTTTAAGTCTTACCAAATCTACCTGGGTTTAGCAAGATTGGCCACAGTTTAAGTTTTAGAATCACCTTTTAGATCCTCAGGGATAATTAAACTAACTTTAAACTGTTTGAAGCTTCAAGTTATCAAAAATTGTATTTATGGCTTATTGCCTAAATAAATTGTCACATCCCCTGGTGTACTAATGTGCTTTTTTATGGTTTAGACCCTAAATCTTACATACCTTTTTTATTTGTCTCCTAAATGGCCCTATTAAAATTAAGTGATGCCTTTTATGTGTTAATGCTGTGACATATGAAATAAATGTACTCCTCGAAAAGGTTTAACCTTGATATATACACCAGACATTTCCATACAACACACGTTAATGAAAGTGTTGAAAGTTAATGCAAACAATGATTTCAAAATGGACAGAATTTATTTTTTATTAATATTGCGTTTATATAAATTTTGGTTTTTATTAATATTGTGTTAAATACATTAAAGGGAATGATCATCTTTCAGATGTTCATATTTCTTATTCACTCACGTTTTTTTTGTTTCTTACATTCTTATCGTCATCTTAGAAAAATGTTTCGGTATATACTTTTATGACCGGCTGACTGTGTCACAAAAGTACGATTAATTTTTTTTTAAATCCTATCCTGTCCAACTGTAATATATGTATTTTTTTAAAACAAAATTTTAAAATATTTCATGTAGATCGTATGATTTATTTTCACATTCACATTACGTACACATACTAGTAGTGGTATACTTAACATATAAAGCTACTCCCGTCAGGTTGTCATAACATTCGAAAACACTTCGTCTGAAATCATTACGATAAAATAACATTTAAGAAAAGGACTCAGAGAAGATGAAAATGGACGCAGCTTTTATTTGATTTCTTAAAAATATTCTTAGCGGTTTTATACAGAACTTTGAACAAGAAATTGTTGTTTGTTTTACTATTCAATTCAATTCGTACATATTTTGAATTTATTTTTATTAATTCATTAAGTTTTTCATAGGGCTTATATTTTTTATATTACAATATTAATAAACTAAGTCCTCTACATAACATTATTAAAGTTATATGAATACTAAATAGTTTTACTACAATAACAATATAAGAGAACGCAAATTACGTTTTTTTCTGAGTCTTGATTTGAATGTTTCTGTTTTTATGCTTTTTAAATTAAAGCCATCGTTTTTTAGAGATGGATAATGAATATGGACGTGACGTATATTACCTATGTAATGACGATACACATAATTTAGTGTTGCTTTTTTTGTACAAGCGACGTAACGAGTAAGGTGCTCACCTCATTGTGAGTCATACAGAATATAACATTGTAGTAAAACAATATCAAAGCGGCGTAATTTTGCCGTTTCTTTCAAATAGATAAAGTGCTCCAGTATTTTTTCGCATAACTACTTGATTAAATAGTTATTGTATTATATTATTTGGATGATTATCATAACATGTACTATCGGCGGTGTAGTTTAACAATAGTCAGTACAAAAGTTTATATTAAATCTCTTTAATAAGTAAAAGTATGTGAAATATAACTTCTTAATCCTCTCTTCTTTTAAAATAACTCGGGATTTTTACTCCCTAAAAGCTTTTTTGAGTGAGCTCTTTTGTGGTTTGCAAGCGGAAATTTTTTATTTGTTTGCACACCATAATACTTTTGCTTCTAATGTATATAAATCTTAATTGAATTCACAAATCCTGTACACGTAAAATATTTTTTTTTTAATCTATAGTTCGTGATAAACAAAAAGTAATTAATTTATCCTGTGATCTAATTTATATAAAAGACAGGTATATGGCGGAGTTCGTTTATATTTTAAGAGCCGTTTTAAGATGGTCAGATGAAAAGTGCATGATTTTCTTTATATTTATTTTGATCAAAACTGGATATATTTTTTAAAACTTTAAGCAAAATGTTAACTTTGAATCAAATAATAATCAAGTTCTTTTTACAGCTAATTTTGCGTTGCCACAAAGTTATATAATTTCTTATTTTTTGTACATCGACCCTTTTGTTATATTTCCTTTTAATACTCAATAATTTTCTTTATAATTTCATACCTTATACATTTAATAAAGCTTGATTTTACAAAATTTGCCGTATTTATTCAATAATTGCACAGTAATAAAAACAAATGAGTATAATACATTAGTTACTAGAGCATAAGAAAAAATGATACAATAAATCTCAGATATTTAAATATCTTTACGTAAAAGTAAGCTTTGCAATACGTCGGCCTAATAGTACCAACGTTTATCATACGAAGCTATATGAAATATTGAATATTTTAGATATGACAATTTTCTTTTACAACTATAAAAATTGTTGATTTGTAACAGAAAATAGCCGCAGCGTAATGTTTCATTATGCACACATGGGAATTACAATTATACCAAATCTTCACATTTCAGTCAATTAAATATCTTTAAAGTGGATACACATTTTTTCTTTAATATTCCATTATAATGTTTCTCTATTATAAAAAATATTTAATTGTAGTGGAGTTTTATAACGGGAATTATTTTAAATAGGTACTAAATTGAAGCTCAAATTAAAGTGCAGTGCATAAAAACTAGAATGTTGTAATTATTTGCTAACATTACATTAAATAAAGCAATCAATTTTAATTACCGAATACATGAAAACTATAATTATACTTTGAGTAATAAATACAAGTCAATGAAACTTAGGTAAACAAACATCGTAATTCTTTAAAATGACATTAAGCACTTTGTTTATTATTATCCTTTTAGCCTGTTATTGATATTTGCTTCACCGATTACATGCGATTATCACTAGGTCGTCGGTTCATCAGCTGGTCATCAGTGCTTCGGATACCAATATATGTATCTTTATTAGTGTTAGTGTGGTTATAATTATTAATACGTATAAAAGAAATTTCATATGTCAATCGATACTCAAATAATCATTAAAGGTGAATAACTTTCTTAATAAAAATAAATACATTCTTTTGTAATTACTATGTATGTTACCTACAGAAATCAATAGTATTATTGATGATGATCAAAAATTTGTTTCATACAGATTCTTATTATTCTCTATTAAAAACGTCATTATTTTATACTTCTTAGTGATCTTACATATGATTAGGTAATTAATAGTATAATAAAGTACAACAAAATCTTTATTAATCAGAAAAAGGGTTTAAGTTGATTTCAATCAATTTAATCATCAGTCCATAGACTCACTCTATGTCTCTAGCCATTCACGATAGATGTCCACTAATTACAAGATTTCTCAAAGTTGATTTAATTTGTACTAAATGTATATAGAGAGCTACATTTGTTGGAATCTGCGGAGATGTCGACGTATGACACATTATAGAATTAATTAGACCGGCGGGTGTAGCGATTGGGGGATGAACCTAATCCAAGTTTATTAGCAATGTAATTTACAAATGACTAGCGATAGCAGAAATTGTATTTTATTCACATTTGAATTGTAGATTTCGCTATATCTTTGATAAAACACATGCCTCAACAAATTGACAAATGACCGCAGTGACCTTATATCAAAGCAAATATTTTAAATATTATTTTAATAAATATGAATTTAGATATTTAATAAATGTTTTTTAAATTTAGTTTTATAAGACTAAGATTGGTATTGTAATTAGTTAGACAAACAAATTCTCCAACCTGCCGGCTAACCTTCACTAACGGAGAGGCACTTGTAAAAAGATGAACTTATTTGGTAGTAGAAAAGTATATGAGTGTATAATTACTGTTTACCGAGATTATAACCTAAAAGACCTTTAAAAGCATTTGAAAAATCTTAAATGAACTGAAATTGAATAAATTTTAAATAATCAGACCGATTTGTTGTAGAAAATTTAAATACGGAATGAAAACGTACTAAAGGAGAATTGCTAGTTCTTAAAAGACGGAGAATTTTCCAATTACTTGGAAGGGTAATCAAAAGGGTTTCAGATTGAACTGGTGGTATCGAGTTAACTTGATAGTTTATTTAAAAAGATTTCTTTTATTTTCAATCAGTACCGGGTCAGGTCTCTGTCGTCATAAGAGTAGACAGTAACCATCACGATTTTTTTTATATTGGGAGGTTATTTATATGCTATTTTTTCCTTACTTATACTCAAGGTATATTTTAGTATTTTCTTATATTGAAACAATGATATCTTCAGCTATACTTAATCGTTAGGCGCATGTATAGATATTTTAAGAATAAATCATATGGTAATGTTCCTAAAGTAGATAAAAACTATTGTAAAATTATATCTCACTCGTATAAGTTTCCGTAGTGTAGCGGTTATCACGTGTGCTTCACACGCACAAGGTCCCCGGTTCGATCCCGGGCGGAAACAATGAGTTTTTTTTACTTAATATAATACTGGTTCAAAAAAAACTATTTTGGCCCGGAACAATGTCTGTAATACACTACTTATAGGGATTATATATTAACGACTGGATTGTAGATCTTTTGGCGAAGGCCTATGTTCAGCAGTGGGCGTGTATCGGCTGATAATGTATTAACGGCAAGCGGAACATCGTATCCGTAAAAATATATGCACAATTTTAATTAATTTTGTTTATAGCGACTATAAAATGTTAGTAACATTTGAAAACATACAATTTCGCCACACAATTCTCGGAGTTTGTCATGGTAAACAAGTCAGTAATTAGGGACAAGTATTGATTTCAGTCCGCAACTGGATGCGGATGTAGGGGTATTAATTAACGAGACCTCAAAGCTTAAAATGTATGATCACATTTCGTTTATTCGAAACGTGTATACATAATCGTCACACTAAAATGTTTTACCGGGTTTATAATTGCGTAAGAGAGACGGCGTAGTTTATGTGATTACCTATTCAATACACTAAACTAATTATTATATAAGTTAATTGGTTAAAAGTAAATTTTCTCCATCAGATGTCTTCATGATTTTGTTTCTTTATTTATTAAGTGACGAGGATCGAAAATAATTCGCCGTTGCCATGTGGCGTGAAATATAGTCGTTAGTTCTTTAATTACACTAGCTAAAGTTTTTTTAAAAGTGGAATACGAGAATTCTTGCACACTTATGTTTTTGGTGGTAGAAATAGGGGCTGCGGGGATACCCATGTAAATGACTCTAAATAAACTATCCCTTCGAAGTGATTCCCGCCTTATTGGCTTGGTCACACACGATGAAGCTAAGAGGAACCTACCCGCTCGGCCCGAGATGGCCTACAACTCGTAGTGAGCTCCTAGTTCACTAGAATGTGTGCCCAAGATCAAATCTGCCGCAGAGAGTCGGAAGAGAATGCTTTTCTGGCTTCCATGGCATCTTGGTGACGGATTTGGGAATATTCGCTGCCCAGTTTGTGGGGAGGTCGAAAATGAGGCGTGCTGCATGTTCTAGTGCGTTCTACAAGAGTATGAATAAAGAAGAATATCTCCCCAAGGAGAATCTGCGCTGTGCAGCCAGCGCTGGCAGAGTTACAAAGACATACGAAAGTGTTCCCGTGACTCTGCCATAACGCGGTGAAGGAGGAACATTGTGGATAGTTTATTCAGTGCAAGTCTGACATAATCCATCTTTGACCCTGGAGGTAGGTATGCGAAAGCATTTTCCACAAGTTAAAAAGATATATTATTATAATAATTAAAACATCAATTTCAATAAACTTATTTTGAATTCATTACTTTAACAAACTTTCCGTATAACAGAATTATGATAAGACGTCAGATATTATTGTAAAATATAAATAAAGTTAAGAAGATGAACAAAATAATTGATGCAACTGGATATTAACTATAAGAAAAGAGTTTTAAGTTATTGTTCTATTAATTAGTAGCAGAAACAATAGCAGAAACAAATACCGATGAACATTATCAATGAAACGAAATTGTTGGAGTTTTCGGTGAAACATTTAATATGTACTGATTTCGAGAGTGCATATAGCAAATGGGAACGGAGCCCGCTGCGATTACGCTACACAATTGCCTTAATTTATCACCACATTCATGTTACAGAAACAGACTCACTTGCCGTGAGGAATAAAGCATAGTTAGATGGAATTGAACAGAGGTGACATTAGTTATTTTAGTTTACTTACTAGTTTTTAGAAGTTTATTATACACTTCATAGTCATATATCTTTTTATACTTTAAATTTTCCTGGTACTACCTCTTTACTTCTTACATTCAGCTCCAAATTCGCAAATAGTAATAGGTTTTATTAACTGCATCATTACAAGGAGTTTTCGTTTCGTCTGCAAAAGATCTAAGTTTCAGAATACATTTACTACCATTTATATTACATTTACAATTAAATTTCATTTTATTGATTCAGGCCATCCCGTTTTTTCGTTACATTTTCAAAAGTGTAATTTTTTCTACAGCATAATGATAATTATTATATAAATAAAATAATGCTGTATTAACTCTATATTTTTGATTTTATCGACGATATAGAAATTCAAACGTCATCCTTTGTATCTTTTAAATCACGTTAGACCAATCTCAAACTGTTATAAGCGGCTTTTACCGGTTGGACTGTTCGAGTAGTTTGCTCAAAATTTAAAATTATGACTAAATTATTATTCAATATTGTTGAAGTCTTCGTATTTTAAAGGAAAAAAGTGTACCAGAATCTTAAAGAAAATATAATACATTTTCGTATACTCATAGAAGATGAAAGTTGATCGAAGATACTAAGAGATGATAAAGGTTTTGTAACACGAGCGCTAAGGATAATGGATAGACAACCGATAGTTTATTAAAAGTTAAAGCTGATAGTACGAGGAATAACAGATTTTAAATTACAATCTCTTTCTCTCATTTAAAGGAAATTCAGTCTATAGTTTTTTGAATAAGATATATGGATTGTATTAGCAAAGCATATTTTATTTTTATCAAGTGTGGGAGACGGTTATATATTTCACACAATTCTGCTCTTGGAGCGTTATTAATCGTAACAAAGGGGGTACAACTCCTGGAAAATCGTAGTAGATTTTCCTGTCAGTTTTATGTCAATTAACGTCATTTGGACAGGTCTTTGTTCAGAAATAGACATGAATATATAATATTAAAAATAATTAAAACACCCGTTTTATGACTGAATCATATTTTATTGTCTAGTTTTAAACTATGTAAGTACTGGTAATTCTAAATTAGCTTCAGTGGCGAACTTAATTAAAAGTATGTGTTGGAAAAAATAAGCTTTCTCCTTAACTGGAATGGTAAATCCAGACTTTAACAAATATTTATTCGGAGGCTGACTAAATTGCGCGGAACGGAACACAGATTTACAATGTTTCCACTTTGATTTATACGAACTCGGAATAAGAATTTCTTTGCAATATCATAGAAATATTGCACCTGAAAAAGTAATGTTTTAGTATATATTAGTTTATAGCTTGGTCTTTAAATAGATTATTAGAAAACTTAATACTTGAATTCATAATTGTAATTTTTAAGCTTTTATTGCGAAGTAAAAAAAAGGGTTTCAGTAATGAACAGTATTATTAAGTTGTTTAAAATATTTTAAAAGATTACAATATATTTGTTTTTTCGTAAATAGTTAATGTTCAATTAAGAGATTATTTTATGGTTTTCAATTATATATTTGTTTTTTGTTTTTTAATTAGTTGTCGGTATGTAGATCTCTGTTACCGGAGACCGTTTAGTTAGGCACCACTGCAGTTCCTATTGCAGCTGCTAAATAGTACTGTGCAAAAATTATTCTCTTCTGGTTTCAAGGGCGCTGTAAGCTAGTGAAATTATTTGAGTAGCGAGACTTATTAAGTTAATAATACCTCAAGGCGACGAGCGCAATGTGAAGTTGTGTATACGATCTTTACCAGCAACACGTTATGGGCAATCATATTAGGTGAACGTTTCGTCGCTTCGTCGAATATCACATCTATTTAGAGGTAAGCATAACTGAAACACTTTACGTAATTTACAATACATGGGCAAATATTTTTTTCCATTACCGTACTAATTACACTAAAATTTTAGATATATAAGATGTTCCTTTTATATCTACTATATGATTAGCACATACCAATAATGGCGATAAAAATTACTTGAAATATATAGTGGCAGGCAGAGACAAAGTAGGCGAAAAAATATTCTAATAAACGCTGGTTTGAGAAACTCCGTTTCTCTCACTGCCAATTATGCGATTAATCTATATCGGTATTCAAATTTTGGCCAACTTCCGGTTGGTAGACCGGAATTGGAAGTACATAAATATTCTTTTTGGCGAGGAATACATTTGTATAAGAATAATGTAAAATTAAACACAGTAATGGTACTTAGTGACTTTCGGCACCATTTCCGGTTAGCCGACCGGAACCGGGTAGGGCTAAAAACCATCTCCGTATCCATCTCAATATTAATGCCAAGTTTAATTTTGGTCGGCCTTAACGTCGGCCCTAACGTGTGGCCAAACGGCCAGGGCACGACCACATCGAAATTTCGACACATATTCACACACTTGACTTGATTTAGTCAAGGCAATATTGAAAAAAAATACGGACCTTTTTTTCTTAAAAAATATCTATATTTAAAAATAAAGATGTAGTAATTTAATGCTAAATTCTTAACCAATAACATGACAACATAATAAACTAAAAAAACAATTTCCTCTTCAACTCATGTTCGCAAACTACATTTAGAGCAGTCACTAGAGAATTATATAACTCACGAAATTTATTCTTACGGCTTGGTATTGTTGAATGTATGAATTATTCAATATTTTTTCTTATCCTTCTTTCCATAATTTATTAAGACAAAAAATAGGAAAAAATGTACCAAAATAAATGATAAAGATGGACCTGATAGAAGATTACTATCACAGTTCTATGCTTATTGTAAAAGACTACTAAGAAGGAAGACTTTAGAAGGGAAAATCTTGATATCACCATAACGAAAAAGCCACGTGTTCTACTTTTTTTTTTTCGACGAAGCGATGAGATGAGCATAGCTTTTATGGAGAGATGAACATTTTTGGTGAAACCGTTTTTAGCAGAGACGTTGCAACAGACTGAAATAATGACGACGATAGTTATGACTCATGTTTTATTCATAGTTTGTGATAAATAATTCACTTTGAACAATTTATTTATCATTAATTGGTAGATAACATGTATAAATTTTTCTTTATGGTTTGCAAAATTAATAATAGATATCAATAAATTTATTTTTGTGAGGAATGCTGGGATTGCAAAGGAAAAATGCCAAGAAACAATAATCAATATTTTATTGTAATGAGAATTACAATAAAAAGGTAGTCGTTCTCTTTCGCGAATTTCTTCTTATAGTTCTTCTCACAAGCTTCCCACGAACTCG
>DWLS01004520.1:0-13850 GCA_018246255.1 Pachliopta kotzebuea | reverse complement strand
GACTCTAGTTAAAATGGTA
Source organism: Pachliopta kotzebuea (assembly GCA_018246255.1). Taxonomy (NCBI): domain Eukaryota; kingdom Metazoa; phylum Arthropoda; class Insecta; order Lepidoptera; family Papilionidae; genus Pachliopta; species Pachliopta kotzebuea. Next base: position 13,831 of record DWLS01004520.1, on the reverse strand, counting down.
TACACAGCACCACATAGCACTCGTTGCCTCGAGACATGACGTGTTATCGTTACCCTAGTCATTTCTATAGCATATAGCACCCTTCAAACTGGAACATAGTAATAATTGCACGTTACTGTTTGGCAGTTGAAAAATGTACTGCGGTGGTACGTACCCAGACGGTCTCCGGTAACAGAGACCTGCCACTAGCATATAATATCTACCAACCCACACTTGGTAGAAAAATGGCCTTAACTATTTTCCCCATATTGGGAATAAAAAGGATGTGGATTACTAGTAATAATTTACGAAATTCGTTATAAAAAAGTTACACCAAATTCAAACCAAAACCTTGAGCTTTAAAAGCCTCCACAGATATAATACCAAAAGTTGGGGCCAAACGATTGTGTTATGAGAAAATGAAAAAACTTTGATTGCAGTGTAAATTTTTTTTTTCGTCCAAACAGTCTCACTTTGCTTTTCGGCGGAAGTTTCATTCCAAAGACATCCGTTATGTTAAAATTGTCAAAATTCTCAACTATGTGTTCTCTTATACTACTTACTTAATAAGTTCTTTAAATTATGAAACCGGATATGGTTAAGAACCATCTCCGTACCCGTCTCAATATTAATGCCAAGTTTCATTTAGACTACAATAAAATTCGGACAAATACATACACTCTCGACTAAATCACAATCAATGAAAAATTGACAATAAATAAATAACTGAGAAAGGTACTAAGATATTTCTTATAGTATTCTATAAAGAATAAGAAAAGCCATAATTTTGTTATTAAATAATAGTGTAAAAAAGCCTCCGGCCGTCAAAAAATTAAATAAGCCTTCGGACAACAAAGGAATCTAACACGAAACAAGAGGAAAAATGACGCAGCTTTGATATTATTTTCTTTGAAAACATTCCGGTGTTATGAGCTCCGGCATAGCTTTTAAGAGGCTTACGTTATATAAAAAAAAATATCAATAATTTGAGCCATTTATATATAATTGTAGTAAAGCCTACATATTTCTCATCACCTATAAATATATTTTGAATATATATAATTTTTACATTCTAATCTATTTACAAAATTTATTTAATTTTGGATTTGCCTATATCAATCTTTTTCTTCTATAGGAACTATTTGGTATAGGCCTCCTTAGTTCCTTAGCTCGTTTCATCCATTCTTTCCCAGTGATAACTATAATACTATCACTCCATATATATGGCTCCAGTGATATCACTGTCTCCGCTGGAGCTATATATATATATGTTCTTTACCTCTATCTATATGTTAGATGTAGTTCTTCACAAACTTACTAGATTAATCTCGTAAATGTGTGAAGAACTACATTCCCATACATTTGCTTAATATAGTATTAACTGAGTTAATAAGATAAACGAAATTTTATGATAAATTCTATATTTAGCTATTTTAAAAGCAAACAAAACGATGCTTTGTTACCTGAAGGTCCATGGTTCAATTCCACGGCCATACCTTCAAGATTCTTCCAATTCTTTTTCCACTAACTCATATTGTAATTTTTTTATACAACCAGTAAGACGACGAAGATACACTTGTCCATAACAAATTTGCTATTAAATTGGTATACACAGCACCACATTGCACTACTCACCTTGAGACACAAATTGATAGTTCTTGTTACTCCAGTAATTTCACTAGTATACCACACCCTTCATATAAGAACACAGTAATGTTTGCGTAGTACCGTTTGTCGACTGTAATAGGTCTGCGGTGGTACCTAGACGGTCTCCAACAACAGAGATCTACTACCGATAAGTATAAAAGCATCACTTTGGTTCGTACCACCGTTTGACCGTCAAGTGCTTTATAGTAACAAGTGGCCCATATGAAATTCTGAAACTTTGGGCACCCACAACTCGGGGACCCGACCACATACCAACAAAATTCCAACGGCTCTGATCTTACCTAAACGAGATTTGCCTGTAGATTGAAAATTTTTAACGGAAACACGGACGGACGGACATTTTCGTTTAAATAATGATTTAAAAACCAACAAAATTTCTAAATATTTTAAATAAAAAAAATCCTTTTTAAGGTAATAAAAAGTTAAGTCATTTCTATAATGAACGTTTAAAGCCTAGACCAATGTCTCCCAGGGTAGGGCATAAGCCCCATAAAGGCGCTTATGTACTTTTTTTGGGGCATTGGATAAAAATTACAAGGTTCGAAGAGGACATGGAAAAATTTGGCTCAAAAATGGGACATGGACTAGAATGGTTTAGAAGCACTGGCTTAGGCCTTAAAGCCATTATCCTTAGGTAAGTACCTAGGAACGTGACAAGGTCTTTGTCAAAGAGATTTCCTCTCAAGAAAAATTAAATTATAAGTCGACTACGAAGACTTAAGAAATGATGGAGTGTCTCAGGTTGTATTAAACCCTTAAAAGGATACCGTTCTTTTAACACTTGACATCCCTCAACCTGCATTTAGCTAGCTTACAGCACCCTTCAAACTGTAATGCAGTAATGTTTGCACAGTACTGTTAGTCAGCTGCAATAGGAGTTGGGGCCGTACCTACCGAGATGGTCACTGGCAACAGAAACCTACAACCAGCAAATTTACTAGTTAAAGGCCTTTTGCTGAAGATCGTTTAGGTTATCAAATAGTAGTGTACAAACATTACTATGTTCCGGTTTGAAGGGTGCTGCAAGCTAGTGAAGTTACTAAGGTAACGAGACTTAACACCTTACGTCTCGAGGCGTGCGCAATGTGGAGCTATGTCATCATCAAAGACGTCCACTGCTGGACATAGGCCTACTACAATAGAGGTTTTTTGCGATAAAGCCTGTGTATATAATCATCACTTACTATCAGGTGCATACCTTGCCTTTAATATCTCTATATATCATCGCGACGAGTATAGTAGTATATATGCTAGCTGTACAACAGTATATAAAACAAGTCAACGGTATTTAATAAGGTATTTGAGAAGAAAGTATGATTGATGCTCGCAACAATTTGGTGAAGGTTTCCATGTCCGAGGTTGTTCAGAGGCCTGAAAGATGATTTCCCTGAGGAAAAGGCCTGAAGAATGGCTGCACTTGGAGTAATTTAGTTAAGTGATGTAAGTATTCATTCAGATTCTATTTACGTACCGGCCGCGCTGTCCCCGGGGGCTGGTTCAAAGAAAACTATTTAGAGTAGACCAACTACTTGGTAATTGGAGGGCGAAGGATACTACAAAAGGTGTGTCATATTTCAAGAAGACGAAAGTAGATGATGTACTACACCAATACCTGAACATTAATTTGAAAATATTTGTCGATGATGATATATTATAGTATTTTACTAGTAGTAGGTTACTGTTGACCTTGACCATCTAGGTATTTTTTTTGGGTGATGTAGTTGCCCTCGGCCGCTATTATGGCCGCGAAGGCTTCATCAATACCAGAGCTCGTATATCCAGATTCAAGCTGAACTTTATAACTTCAAATATAAAGGAGAGGAGAAAGCCGAGGGAAAATGGAATAAGAGAGTGTCGAAGACATGGCCAGAGATATAAGTGGGAAGAGAAAAGGGGAGAAATAATTCAATAGATACTTATATATATATGTAAACAGTACCACCATATAGATTGGTGCGGAAGTACATATAAATTGTAATTTTTATACGAGGGACATATTTGTATAAGAATAAGGACAAAAATATGTAAAGTTATGGTACTTAGTGTCTTTCTGCACCATTTCCGGCTGGCCGATCGGAACCGGATATAGCTAAGAACCATCTCCTTGTCTACCACAATATTAACGTCAAGTTTTATTTTAACCGGCCTTAGTGGTTGGTCAGGACGCGACCACAACGTAATTCGGACACACACACTTGACTATATTATAGTCAAGGCAAAATTGACATCAAATCCCCATATAACATAATTACCACAAACACAGAGCCACTTACTTAAGTGTTATTACTTAAAAAATACCTAAAAATTAATTTGAAACAGTTTACGATAGATGATAGCCCTGACGAGCACCCATAAGTTTATACATATATATATTATGAACAATATTCATGTATTGAATAATTATTCATCTGTTAACCGAACATTAATACGCTGCACATACAAACCGACCGCAGCACAACACGCGATATTAATTCATTAATTTAAATAACAATTTAGTTAACGCGTTAGCAAATGAAATTAGTTTTAGTTAATGTTGCATGTATTCTGCCGCATGGTCCTGAAAATTTCTAAAGAGGTTGAATAAAAAGTAATAATCTAGAATAAAAGCAGTTCTGAGTAAAATTGTAACACAAAATATAGGGTCTGTTGTTTATGAAAATAATAAGGTAAAAGATATTGATATATAAAAGCGGCGAACTTACAATGATAGGCGAAGCAAAAAAGAGGAAAAAGATAAATGGAAAAGCATGAGTGAAAGAAGAATAGAAAGCATGAAAGTGAGAAAAGTTGGGAAAGGAAATAGAGAGTATAGAGAAAGAAAGTACAGTAAACAAAGCAGTCACAAGTAAAAAAAGAAAAACGATTCGAGTATGATAGTTTATTTTACTATCGATATGTGACAGTAAACTTACGGCTGATAGGTACAGTGCAGAGGGCATTTAAGGGATGATAATGAAGACAGTTGCCGAAGACATTTTTAGTACATTCTGCCGTCAAACAGTATCGTACAAATATAGTTTTAAAAGGTATTACTGCTAGTGGAATTATTAAGGTAATAATATATAATCTGCAGTTTACTGTTGTATATGTATTTAGTCTTAATTTTAATCCTTTTTCCAGAAGTCTACGAGACAATCAAGGCGTTTAGCTGGTGGTAAATGATACGCTTGTCCATAACAACGAGGCGCTGGTTTAAGATAAATTGATATAAACAGTACATTACGCTCGTCGCATCACGATCACAGTATTTTGTATAGTACTGTTTGTTGGCTGCAATAGGAGCTATGGTTTTACCTAGATGGTCTCCGACATCAGAAACTTACCACCAATTTAATGGAACGCGAGAGAAGATCACTTGATGGAAAACGATTTGCTTGCCTACAAGTGTCGCTCGCAAAGTGGCGCTGGTTTAGATTGGTATAGACAGCACCACATTACGCTCGTTGCTTTAATTATGTCTTAGTGGTGGTCGTGGTGTAGTCTCGTTACCCTAGTAATTTTACTAGCTGACAAGCACCTTCAAACTGGAACACAGTAATACTTGTAGTACTGTACGGTAGGAATAAGGTACCTAGACAGTCTCCGGCAATAGAGAACTACCACCAATATTTATTTTTAAAGAGATGAAAAGTTCAGGATGTTCACCTGATGGTGGCCTTACCAGTAAATATGCTGCAGGAAATTCAGACAGTAATCCGCTTATCATGAATGCTCAATAAGTATCCAATTAGGAGTTCTTTGTACTGAGACAGTTCTTACATTTTTAAATAGACTCTATGCATATAGTTTTAAAGCTTATATTCGTTGACAGCTGTTAAAAACAGCTAAAAAATTCAATAACATAAGTTGTTTATATTGACAAACAGTTACTTAAGCGATGACTTGATAAATTAACTTATAATATATATTTATGTTCTAAAAGATTTTGATGAAACTGTAAATGGTTATTAGTAGGTCTCTATTGCCGGAGACCGTCTAGGTAGATCGAAGCTCCTATAGCAACCGACAATTAGTACTATGTTCCGGTTTGAAGGGTGCTGTATACTAGTGAAATTACTGGGGTAACGAGAATTAAGAACTAACGTCTCAAAGCGACAAGCGCAATGTGGTGCTGTGTACCAATCTAAGCCAGCTAAGCAAACGTAACACCTATCATCAGGTGAACGGTTTTCTCGTTCCGTCGCCTCATAAAAAAACATATAATGACATATCTTTAATTATTAAGTATCTGTAAATATGTTCTATGCGATTTGTTTAGATTGATTAGAAGTTATAAATAAAGGAAATCAATTATATTTGCCAACTCTTGCCATATCTATAATACAGCTAGTTTATTATGAATGCAAACCAAATTATATAATTATATTAAAGTTACCAAAACTGAAACTAGCTTCAATATAATTAATTCTTAATGAAGTGTATTTTTTTAATTAATACGCTATAAACAAGGCTGTCATAGTTATAAAGTCGTGATAGTGGTTTGAACACCTGCCTCCCACTCTGAATCTACTGGGTTTGTATCCGGCCTGCACCAATGAATTTTTCAATTTACGTGCAATTACACCAACTATTATCACATGCTCTGACGGTGATGAAAACCATCGAGGGGAAACCTTCACATCCATGTGAAGGTTTCCCCATCTGCGGTCTGACTAGTATGTGAAATGGAGAAGGCAATGCCAACACCACTCCATTATAACCGCCAAGGAAGTCGTCGTGTGGTTCACTACATGGTGACCACGACCCTCTCATGAGGAAATATGATTTAGATGAAGAAGTTTATAGTTACGCTGTATTTGAGTATCCGGTTAAGAAATAGCTAAGTCAACCTTCAATTGGAGATAAGAAGCAGATATTTTACGAGAAAAGACTTGTGCAGTTCATTAAGTGGTGATAGATGGTGAATGCCAGAAGTTCCCGAAACTCATTCTTGGAACAAATCAGTTTCTTCACCATGTTCTCCATCAAAAAAGTTCAAACTAGAAGCTGTTCTTTAAATTTTATATACGACTACATTTTCTAAACTGAAGTACTATGGCTTCTAATCATTCATCTCATCATCAACCTATTCACTTGCACTACTGGACATAGGCCTCCCACAAAATTTTGGGGAATTTGGAGAATCTCCAGCTCAGTTCTCAAAGCTTAAAAATACAATAATTAAAATTACAATCATTAAATTGTAATTTTTTACATTAAAAATTTTTTTTTTGAAAACTCGTATAAGAGGGCTTAATGCCTATGAGTATTCTCTACTAGTCAACATAAGAGGTAGGCTCTAGCAGGTGAAGTGTTCTAAATGAATTTTGATTTCAAACGTAATTTTATGATACCTATATATACATATACGTCATCATCATCAGCTGATTAACACCCACTGCCGTATATAAGCGTCCCTGATACATATCCTCTCCGATCGTTACATATACATACAATTCTTTATATTAATACAAATGAATATAAATAAATATGTATAATATGTATATAAGAAAATACATAAATAAATACATACAGTTAATTCATACAAACTAATTTTCTGATCGTAGTCCTTTTCACCAGTCTCTTGAAAATTACTAGGTTTTCTAATAGTTTTGTATTGATCAAACGGATATGTCCGTGATTTTGTTGTTAATGAAAAAAGAGTAGAAGTAGTGCTGTTGGTATTTTCTTTTCCCTCATCGCACTTCATAGAACAGCTTCCGATGCAAGCTGGTTCCCCTTGACACGGCGCCTTATTAACACGCGGTAACACGGTAAATGCGGGCCTTCGGGGAAATAAACACAAAGCGTCTTATTTGTACCGCCGCGTCTTTTACCGGAATGAAGACCCCGGATGAAAAGAAACTCTCCTTGCCTTCGCTATTCACGTTTTCAGTCTTTGATTTTATAATTTTAAAGCCGAGGTCGACGAAGCTTTGTTTCTGTTTACGGCAATGCGACGCGACGGGTTTGGTTGTGTTAAATTAAACTGATTCCGTGCTAATTTGATTTGTTTTTAAAACCACATGTTGGGGGTTTATGTTTAAAATTATCCATAACCTTTTCCTATCGCTCATATAGTTGCACAATTTGACTTTGATAAAATTTGATAGTAAGATTGCTCATAACATAGCGCTTATTACGTTGGTATACACAGCAACTACATTACGCTCGTCGCCTTTAGTCGTAAAATGTTAAATCTCGTTACCCCAGTAATTTTACTTGTACAAAGCATCCTTCAAACCGGAACACAGTAATATTTCATTACCTTTTAGCGTTAGAAATAGGAGCTGCGATGGTTCATACTTAGACGGCCTCCGGTAGATTAACACATTCATTGCCGACCACTCGTATCAGAGTGGGATGGGACTATTGTAGCGGTGCCTCCCACTCGGATCAGAACGAGCGATATGTTCATCTTCTAGCAGTCAGTAAGCCACCAGTGTTTAAGGTGATTGTATGTTGTTTTACGCGGTCACTCTGACATTATAGTTAACTTACTTATTAAAATAATAATAATAACTATATTCATTCATATTTTTAAATATTCCCATAAACTTAATCAAAATTTGCCTTAAAAAAAATTGGTTCCCAGGTATCGCTTTCCATTATTTCGAAGGCAGTGAATGTGTTAAACCTATCACCAGTAGTCCAGTGAATTCCAAATAATTCTTCCTTCTTATGGATATATGTCAAAGGAATCCAAACTGGAGTAAGAAAAATCTAACATTTCGCAAAATGTATAAAAGAGTCAATTGTCTGCGACAGCGGCAAGTGCGCTGGAAGAGATTTGAATTTATAACGCCAAGATAAATTCGACTTCAATTTTATTTCAACTGTCTTATAAAGGAATTTGCTTAAATATTCACTACGTACCCACACGTTGCTCTCTGCAAGTTTTAACTGCATATACTCATACCTCCTGTCCCTTATTTGGGAGAGAGAGAGCCGATGCGGAGATCGAGCTAAGAAAGAGGATCAGTGTTGTTAGCATTGCCTCTCTGATGCGTGAAGACAAGAGTTGCCGCATTTTTAAATTTGGGAAAGATATTATAGACAAAGTTAGAGATTTAAACAAAACAAAAAATTAATAAATGTAAACTGTAACAGATTAAGATTGTAAAGCTAAGTAAGGAAATGTAATAAAAGAAACAAAAGATTAAGAAATAAAAATGTATATACATAAGGACAAAATTATAAAAAAAAAAAAAAAATTAAAATGTAAAAATGCAGCTAATCTGGAATAAGAGGCGATGCGTGAGAGATGATCAAAACAATAGGAAAGAGAGTAAGAAATGGAAAACAAGGATTTAAAGGAGATTAGTTGTAAGGAAAAAAAAATAGTAATGAAAAAGTAAGTAACAAATAAAAAAAAAAAAAAAAAAAAAAAAAAAAAAGGACGAGACCACACAGAGAAAAAAAACACAAAAGGAAAAAAAAAAAAAAAAAAAAAAAAAAAAAATTAAAACAGGACGAGACGAGACAGAGGCAGAAAAGACGAAAGGGAACGAATAAAAAAAAAAAAAAACTGCATTTACTGCTCAGTGGCTGAGCTCATTCTGCTCAACTCTAGGGCCTAAGTAATTGATTTAACTACCACCTTCATGTTCTTAATCTGCTACTATAACAACATTGCTGTGTTCTATCTGCCATTATATGAATCCGACTACTCCAGTACTGCGTCATCATCTAAGGCATCATCATCAAGCGATAGACGTCTACCGTCGTATAGACGTATAATGAATGATTCGGGCCATGTCTCACCATGCTGACCCAATGCGGGTTGGTTGAAAGCCAGAACCTTGTTTGATGATTAGCAGGGGCACGAGCAGGAGAGGTTGGTTGGATCTTATGAATTGCTGTGTGGGCCTATTATACCCCTCCGTGTGAAATTGTGGTGAACTTTTAACCTATTGTAGGTTAAAAAACGAAAGGTAATGTTTTTGGAAATCTCTTAATAGTAATCAATCTTGATTTTATTAGGAATGAATTTTGCGAAAGATGATTTTGAATGGTAAACAACATCTATGGTGCATGAGATGTAGTGTATTTGAAGGTATATTTAAACAGATTGTCTGTCATCCTGAATTTCAGTTCGTCATCTTCAGAGCATAAAAAAGTATTCAAAGAAATTTTCACCATAATAAAAAAAAAAATTTTGCGCGGAATAAAATTTTGTATACTCTTATTCCCTAGGACAAGGATTTCTCGAAAATTGTTGCGTTTACATTTGTGTACATTTATTTAAAAATCTATTAAGTTTATTAAAAAAGTCTTACTTTAAAATATATTCCATGTTAAAAATGCAATGAATAAACGAACACAACGATACGGAATTCAATCTACAAAATGCACGCCTCTCTAAGTTAAAGTTAAGTTAAACCGCCGGCGGCGCCGCCGAGTCAAAGCGAATGTCAACCTGAACTTCGCTTAACAAAGCTTGTTTTGTATCGTCGCAGATAAACCAATTTCACTTGCACGTAGCCTCCGTAAACTTCCGCGAAATACCGGAATGTTCTATAAAATTTGCTGAAACCTTTTGTTACAGTAACATTCAATTCAAGTATAGAAAGATTAATAAGGAAGTATCGGAAACAAAGCCTTCTTCGGTAAGACTTCGAAGTAAAACAAAATTTCATTTAGTTAAGGAACAACATAAACATTATTTCTTGAAAAATATAATAGAGTTTACACTACATAATAATTTACTACTATAATATAATATTTCCTACGACCCTTAATTGAAAAGTTTGAAGTTTATGTTCTTGAGCTTGAATATAATCTATTATAGTTAAGTAAAGTCATTTCATGGTCAAGCATTAACCTTTGCTTCAAAGAATAAGGTATAGTGGATAAGTGACTTCTCTTCTTAGAGTCCAAAAAGAACTATGAGTCCCAACAGTGGGATAATTAAGAGATAAATGTTTATTATTAATAATTGAATGTTATAATTATTCAGCCGATAGATGTTCACTGCTAGACATATGTCTCTCCCAATAGAGGGAGAATTTGGGCAATCTCTCACAACGTTGGCTCATTGTAGATGGGTAAAGAGCCAGTGCCTCGTTGCTGTACCACGAGCTGGTGAGGCTAGTGAGTTGTTGTGTGGGACACTTTATATTTCAATAATGAAAGTTAACAAGCAATTAATACTAATTCGATTTCTTTGCTAGTCAAACTACGACCTTGGTATGTATGAAAATTAAGACAGAGAGAAAAGAAAAGAAAAAAAGGATGAAAAAAAAATAGTAAAAATTTTAGATGTAAGTCAAAAATGTTTCAGTAAATAATGATCCCGGAGCATAGCACACTTGAAGTGGAAATGTCAGCAGCATACCTGTTCTGGGGATGGTGTATACCACCACAAATAAGAGGTGTTCAAGTGCAGGGGGGATATAATGTGAAACTTGTAGTATAACATATTTCATATACAACTCTACACAGGAATATACTAAACCAAATGTATTCCGCACAAAGAGGCGCGCGGGGCACCTTTACAATCCACGATCTTTCAATAAACGGATTTAGAATTTATTGTTCCTAGGGCATAAAAATAAAACTAATAATATAATGTAATAAATAAATAATCACAACTATATAATAGATCGTAAATAGTAACAGAAAAAGTATTTATTGTAATTTGTTACTATACATTCGAAGTATGACGATTACGACCATGTCCTATATCATGGTATCTATACTGAAAGTCTCTGTTTATTTTTTAAACAATCATTTCTCTTCGTGTTGTAAGTAAGGATCTGTTTACTTCTCTATTTTACTTTTTACTCTATACTTTTATTTTCCTTTCCGTACTTTTCTCACTTTCATGCTTTCTATTTTCGTTTCCCTACTGTTGGTCGGACTCTGTTACCGAAGGCTGTCTTGGTAGTAATGTAATATTACTGTGTTCCGGTTTGAAATTTGCTGTATGCTAGTAAAACTAATGTGATAATGAGACTTAACACATTATGTCTCATGACGACGGGCAAGCGTTTTTTTTTTCAATCGTTCCTATTTCGTGTTTTGGGTAAAGGTATTTTGTCTTTCTTCTTATCTATCTTATTCTAATTACATCTCTTTTGTTTTATTTATTTTATTACATTTCATACGGGCAAGGGTATGAGGCTTACTATTAGGTGAATGATTTGTTTGTCTCGTCGCCTTGTCAAATAAAAAAACATACAAGCTGAATGTTGAGTAGAGGTTAATACGATTCTAGGATGATACGTTTGATAATTCAAAGTACTGAGCAGACTTAGATGATCAAGAACGAGGATCGTAATGAAAAGTCTTTATATGTTGACCTAATATAGTCGTGGTGGTGTAAATTGAAATCGTGAACAACACTTGGCCGCCGGACACCGGAATGTGCCCGCGTGAAATATTTTATGATAATATATTTCACGCGTCGCGGCTTCGGGATTTCCACTCGGGATATTTTTCCGTTTATGCAGTTCCACATATTTATACTGTATTTCTGTCAGAGAGTCCGCATCCTCAGATGTAATAGTCGGCTAAATAAATTGTTTCGTTTCACGTTTAGATGATGCGGGTTTGAGGGAGAGATTCGTAAAATAAAACCCGGAATATAAGCCAACAAAAGGCAATAAAAAAGTAGATATATACTTGAAAATATTTATACGTATTTCAATATTTGTCTAATAAATGTTCAAAAGAGCTCCAGAACGGAGTCTTTCAAAAAGGGTGAGACAAGGTTCTTCTGGGCTCGACAACGCGCCAGTGGTGCCTCTGGTCCTGCAGGCGTCTATAGGCTGCAGTAACTGCTTACCATTAGACAGGCCGTATGCCGTAAAATCCAAACTATATAGGGTTCGCCAGAAAACTCAGCTGAATTGAAGTAAGCCAGTCACATAGCGAAGAGATTTGTCGGCGGATAGAGTTATAAGATTTTAGAGTCCACGTGCTCTCAAGTTCAAAACCGTTATTACTGTGGTAACAAATTTTAAAACGAAGCTTTACATAGGTCGAACTACAAAAAGCAGTCTACTATGTGATTTCATAATACCGACTGCATCCTTTAAAATTGTTGTTTAAGTTAGTTTGCTCACATCATCCTTCCGCGGTATATCATAATTTTCATCTGCTGATAGACGTCCACTGCTGAACTCCACAATAGCTGTAGGATTTCGGCTCTTTCCCACGACGCTGGCTCAATGTGGGTAGGTGGCGATCCAGAGCCTCGTTTGGTGATTAGCAGGGTGCACCACGAGCATGCGTGGTAGGCGTGGGTCCCGTGAGTTTTTGTGTAGGACCCCTTATACTTCAATATAAAAAGTTAATACGCGATTGATATCAATTCGATTTCTTTGCCACTTTACCAACGAGCTTAACAATATGCATGAAAATTAAGGAAGAAAGAAAACAAAATAAAAAGAAGAGAGAGAGAGAAATTAATAATATTAGACAAATATGAAAAATGTTTATGAGACCTAAGTATCTTACTGAGTTCAGTCATAAGTATCATCCCTCATACAACTCTGGCACTAATAACTTTATTATTTAAAGAAATAACAAAGAAGGTAAAAATGTCGTTCATATCATTTGATGATAGGTCTCTTCTTCTAAGTCGTATTTCCTCATGACTGAAGGTTGTGGTAATCATGTGTAGTTGTCCACGCGACGACTCCTTGGCAGTTATAATGTAGTGGTGTTGCCGTTGCCTTCTTAATTTCATATACCAATCTAACCACGAATGTTCATCACATAGATATGTAGGTTTCGTCAAGATGTTCTCCTTCACCGTCAGAGCACGTGGTATCAATTAGTGTTATACTAACTGCACATAAATTGAAAAATTCAATGGTGTAGGTCGGATTTTAACCCGGTACTTTCGGAGCGGATTGCCGGCGTTCAAAACGCTAGGTTATCATGACATACAAAGAACTGCCTTTTAAAATCGCTGCTTAATTCCACAACATAGAAAATCCCTGGTACTTGAAGTGCGTCCGTCTGACACCATAAATAATAGACAAGGTTTAAAAGGGGGATATCGAGAAGGGGAACTCAATGTACCCTCGCCATTTCAGTCGGTTGTATACTAAAGTGAGAGCCGTGTAAGTCGTTGTAATTCTTCTTAATATGGTTTGTTGCGGAGACCTTCCGGCGGCGGTTGGTAACCCTCTTTGAAAAATGAAAGTTTACAAAGCATTTATATTTCTAAGAAGTTCGTTTACCCTTTATTATA
>DWLS01004519.1:0-13853 GCA_018246255.1 Pachliopta kotzebuea | reverse complement strand
GGTCTACACAACACGGAAAAACATGGCAAGGGGTCTACGACACAAAAAAGTTTGGGGAGCTGTGCTTTATAACGTTAAATGAAGTGAAGAAATAACGGAATTTACAATAATCTTTAATATGTATATTTTTGATCAAATTAATACATATAGTCAGTTATATAGTATTTTTTTTATATATTTTCTTATGTATTCTATCCATCTCTTGATATATAATGGAATCTCCTTGATTAAACAATAAAAAAAAAATCTATTATCTTAGCGGCATCAAGCGCTTGTTGAATAGTTGGTGGTGATTTAGAATCATCTTCTTCATCTTCATTCGGTTTTTCCTTACTTTTCGACACAAGTCAAGAATTTATTCGTCATTAATTGAATCGGTTGTGGCCACATCGTCGTCTTTATTTTCGTATCTTTGGATATGTTCCTCAAAAATTTCTGCTATGTTGAACTTATCCATTCATTCAGTGGTAGATTGTATTCATTATTAAACGAATCTGTTTCTACTGTTTGATTTAGATTTTCTGTGTGTGAATATAAAAATATTTTTTCGTAATAGAGACTGGTTGTTGCGTTATAAAGAGTGTATCAATGTGTAGGTTTTCAGGTAAACCATACAAATTGTGATCTTTTCTATGTTACAGAGAGTTTATCTTTATAAAGAATAATATTATAAAAAGTTTACATTGTATATTTTAATTATATTCATTATTTATATTAAAGAAGTTATTTTTATTATGTATACCTATATATAATATATACTTAAAAATGTGATTGGATGTGAGTTATATGTTAATGGTATAAGGTGCACACAGTAAAGGCTTGCCTGGTGTAAAACCATAGAAAAATCAAATATCTCTATTGTAACAAATAAATAAACAAACGTATGTCATATCACTGTAATGTTTTTATGTAGGAAGGTTTTATTATTTAATAGCAAAATTCACTTGAATGGATCTACGGGAATATTTATTCAATCCTTCTTGACGTTAAGTTCGCCTTTTTGGTGTAAATAGTTTTTTTGTGTGTACTAAAAAACCTCTCCCCTCCTATTCTCTGCGAGTCGTAAAACAGTAAATTCCTAGAAGAAAAGCAACAGCTTTCCTTCAGACAATTACCAACATGTTATTGTAGTAATAAGCTAAAGTTAATTATGTAATATTTATGTAGATATATGAAAGATGCTTCAGTTTTGACCCCGATTTATGATATATACTTTAGCGCAATCTGGTGACGAACTTTAACATGTCACGTAATTAAAATTTAATATATGATATGATAGAGAATATACATTCATAACAAATTTGTCTTCTATGATGAAGAAAGAAATTAATTTATTTATTAAGAAACGATTTGATCCCTTCGATAAGTAGATATATTATTAAAGTTATCCACAGTAATAAATATGTAGTAAATTATTAACACGATATTAACAAACGTATCAGCTATATAAATGCGAAGTTCAAATCGTCGTCCCATCGAAAAAAGATATTAAATCTTTATGTGTATTAAGAACAACTGTTAGTCGAACCAATAAATGAATATGTATATTCAATGATCCGAACCGAGATAAATCTGTCGGCTATAGATCATTGCGTACGACCTTTACTTGATCAGACGCAGCCGATCCAGACACTATTTCAAGAACGTATACTTCACGCGTTTTTATTAGATATTTCCTACATAAAAAAGTTTTTATTTATTCTTGATTTACAATGTAATAAAAGTCAATCCTTAACTTGATCTTTATACGCCGGATATTCATCTAGTTACTGTGATAACTACTAGGTTAATTAATTAGTGAATTTTGAAAATATACGGTATTAATAAAATTAAATTTTTGTAAAAAAAACTGTGTATAGATATTTTAAAAGATTTTAGTTTATTTATCATAATTGGACATCCAGATTTTTTTGTTGGTTAAACTTGAAAAATAAGCAATGAATTACAAGAGATTTTGATAAACACGAAGATTGAATATAATGTATAATTAACCCGATTAATGAAGAAACTTGAAATAAAACTTAGCGACATTAAAAGAATATTTAGATAGTTTTTGTTTAAATTAAAATGCATTACCAATAATTGTTTGCGAACGTAAACGCGAAACAATAACATTAGAAAGCGCTATCAATTTGTACTTATCAGTACACAGTACACAACAGCGACATATACTAGAAAACTATGTCATTGACAACGGCCAAAAAGAAAGTATACATACAGAGCAACATAAAGCAAGCTGGCGCCTTCATGGTTCAGGTAGCTTGGTAAATTGATTACAGGATATTTCTTCTTCTAATTTACACTTTAACCCTGTCGATGACATCCGCCGCGTTCGGATAACTGAATGGGAATGACCCAGGTCCGTGACTCAGTGGCCGCCGGCGATGGTCACTTTTGCAATGTTTATATACAACTCAATCGCAGTCAACCTCGGTACCGAACAGCGACACGTAATCTGTAAAATCATGTCTCACGAATAATGGTAGTTTTAAGTTCATTTTTACATTAAAACGGCGAGAGGAGTGAGACGCTCACCTAATAGTAAATTATAAGCTTTCCCATAAACGTGTGGCGCTATTTATGTTTACAGACATTACACTGGGGACAAGATATTAAATTAGGTTACCCCTGTAGTTTCACTGATTGCAATGTTCTTTGAACTCACAGTAATGTTTGAACATTGCTGTTTGAAGGTAGGTATAGCGGTAACTTAAACGGAATCCGACAAACAGACAGCACCAGTAAAGACCTGTTACTTTTTATATATACGTAGACGTGGTTCGACTTGTTGAAGTGTTTGTAATAGCCCTGAAATTATGGGTGTTCAGTTGCTGCAATGATGTGGGCTGTATCATCAAACATCGCCACTACCAGGTCATCGGTGGTATTGTAAAGTGATAAAGATAAAATCGTAATTTTAATTAACTCCTGTGACAATTTAAAACTCGAGATAGCTTTGATATAACTAAACCAATTAAACTCAATTAATTTGTATGTTACGACGCTGTGGAGTCAAAATGGATTCATCTCTTTCCTTAGATTAATTACAGAAGGTCATGCTTGTCTTCGTTATTACTGCAACAACCAGCTGCCTTCACACCGTAAACAAATACAATCTATTTATCAACAATGTATTAACAAAAGTTTAGCAAAAGAAAATGAACAGTATTATTATTGTCTTTATTTTTGTATTAATACTTATACGTTATTATTTTTTTTAATGAAGTATTGGAAATGCGACAATGGAAACAAACTATTACATAGTTTAAAGAAGCTTACTTTTTTGTGAGTAAATATAAATCTCTTTTCTGTCAGTGATAAAAATACATTTAGGTTAAAGTTCGTTTAATTAGTTAACCAAAATATCTTTTTACTATCGTTTTCTTTGTAATCGCCGCGTATATGATTAAATTCGACCTTTCGCACCTTATCACAAAGAACACATGGAATTGATACATGAATAAATGTAGCCATAATTAACTTTAAACCGTCACAAAAGCAGTTAAACTTATAACTAATAAAACAGAGGTGTAAAATATTGACTATTTAGAATATACATTTAAGGGTAGAATGACCAATTGATAATTATTTTTTGTAAAAGAAAAGAATAGACCAAGTTGTTTATTTTTTTTTATTTGTCGAATGAGATGTACTTGGTTTATACACCATCCCTCGTTTTTAAGTGTTCGTGAAATCAATGTTTTCTGGCTTACGACTCGTGCTTTACCTCAACAGCACCTTCTTTATTTTTCGAAAATCACGTAAGCACTTTATGATGCTATTTATATTACAAGGTAGTACCTTGGAGGTACCCACCCATCCCTGGTATATAACCGAATAACGTATTTCTGTGTAACAAGTTTAGCGCCTACCACAATATAATTGCAAAGTTTTATATCTGTAATGTTTGCTATTAATATAATCCCTTAATGACTTTTGCGATTGGACAAGGCTTTTTACTCTTTTTTCTTTTGGGTAAACTTTGCGTTGAATACCTCTCTGTTGCTGAGCATCAGAGAAGTTAGGCCGAACACTTACTGGCTACAACCCCACGGTATCCCACTCAGCGCTTTTGCCCGGAATCACGTGAACTTTTTCACACACGACTAGCAAAAAATAATAATTGTGGAACGCTTTTCAATTTTGCTTTACGTCCTTGCTAAGGGACTCTGCTAATTTTCTCCGTATTGTTCCAATTTTAGTATATGTACTGCCGAAGGAAGTACAAGTCTATTTACCCTAGTTAACTAGATGATTATATTGAAAATTACTATTAAATCACTGTACGTAAAAGCACAGTCAAATATGATGATCATACTAAATAATAATATAAAAGTTGCGAACGAAGATCTTTGAAGGGATTCTAATAGAAAAAAATCTCCACATATCTTGACTCCTAAAAGATGTAATATTTTAAGACCCCTGAGACAAAATAAGATTTATAAAGTAATGAACAATTTTAATAAAAAAAAGTTTATTTATAAACTATATCCAATGTAATACAGTTCTAGAAAATCTGTTAACATTCTTTTTGATATATTTAAGATAATATATTTGGTTAACAAAAAAATCGTTATAGAAATAAACTAAATTAACTCGAAAATAAAATCTTGTTTATAATGCGGGATTTGAGGATAGTTGGTCTACATGAGGACAAGGCATTCGTACTCCGTGCTGCTCCTCTCTTCGCCGTCGAAGGGATAGTAGCAGGAGCCGTGGCTGGGGTGTATCTGGAAAAGGAGAATTAAAACATTAAGTTTAATATGATAATTGATAAATACTGGTAGCAAATCGTAGTCAAACTTTCCTCCAAAGATCCTCTTATTCATTACGATCATTTACTATTTCTAAATCATGAGAAAAACGAACAGAAATTTGCTAAAACTAGTTCAATAAACATATATACGTACAAATCATTAACTATACTAAATTTAGTGTTCCTTAAGAAAAACTAAGTATTCAATATGCTGCTGGTTTCCAGCTACATGCAAGAAAGTCAAATAGTGATTTAATAACGATATATTTAAAGGATAACAGATAGTTTTAAAAAGTACTGTTTTTTAGTAGACAAAGCAAGGAGATGAGCAAGGCGTTCACTTGATGGTAAGTGATACGGTTTCCCATAACAACGAGGAGCTAGTTAAGATGGTATACACAGCATTACATTCCGCTCGTCGTCGTCAAGATGTTAAGTCTTATTACCTCAGTAATTTCTCTAGTTTAAAACACTCTTCAAACGCGAACACAGTAATATTTACACATTACTGTTTGTCGGCAGTAATAGGAGCTGCGGTGGTTCTAGACGGTCTCCAGAGACCTTCCAAAGTTTCTCTAGCATTAAAAGAATTACTGACCTTGCCAGGTGTGGTGCATCCGTCGTGAGTGACCCTTCCGAAGTATAATTTCTCTCCGTCAGCAGTGACTCCAGCCTCCACCGCGCCAGGAGGCACAGCTCCATTTGTAGAGAACTGCCAGGAGAACATTGCTGGCACGAGCACCTGGAAACGAAGAATGAAGAATAAATATTTATATTTTCAAACGAGTAACTTTGTCCGAAATCAGTTAAGTCGTTTAATGGACAGAGACTAAGACCGATGTGGATATTTAAGCTTAACCATAATTTGTGTTTGTTCTTCATCAGCCAATAAAGTGTTTTTTTTTTATTATTTATTTATTTAGACACACCAACAGCAATACATACGAAACATTCAAGCTTAAAATTAACAATTATAAGAATAGGTACTGGTATGTGCGCCAGTTACAGGCGTGTACAGAAATCTCTTAAAACACTGTGATATGTTAAAGCAGTCCTATAAAAATTTGGAAAGATTTGTTAAATTTAGATGTTAACAAAATGACATTATAACAGGAGTTATCAATATAATATTCTCTTATCAACTATAGACAAAGAAACTTGGATACTAGTTTATTTTTGAGACCAGGACACGTGTCATAAAAAATATCGATGCCGTCAGTTAACGCACATACATAGAGGTTTGGATTGTCTCCCTTTTTATTTCGTGTGTCGGGTTTAAGTATGTAAGTTTTGTTACCTCAAATTGATCCTTCAAGATCTCCTCGCCGTTGTACGCTATGTAGCAGGCGTTCTTGGTGGGGATGACCTTGGCTGGGAGGATGTCGCCCTCGTGGTGCGCACGGCCAGCGTATATCTCCTCGCCGTCGGTGTCTGTGCCGACTCGCAGAGCACCTGGTGGGATGCTGCGCTGGCTCAGGCATGCGGGCACCCAGCGGTATGTACCTGCAGACACCGCAGTTAAGCTTCTATAGATCCAGAGTCGAAGACCATATTGAACTAACGCCCTGACTTTCATAAAGACAGAGCCTAAATCCCCGCATTGGGAACAGTTACTTCTATATCTTAGACAAAGCTTGGAATATATACAAATCTATATCGATTATTTAACATTTATGATTGTAGTTATATATATCAGTAATGTATATATAATTTAGTATAAAACAAACTAAATTATATAAATATATTTTGTATATATTATAACAACGTTAACAATATCGTAGTAAGACTTGAGCTCTGATCTGTTTTCTACAGTAAATAGAAATTATGATATACTTTTAATTAGTTTATAATATTAATAAAACAATACGTTTTTAAATTACCAAATTTATGTAGGCGATTAATTGTTTATTACTTTTTAAACATCATTGACGAAAGCACCTTCACCAATATATATAAACAAACACAGGAAGCGACGGCCAAAACTCTGTATGGAAATAAAGCTAGAAATAGTGTTATATTGAAGGTTCTAAATTAAATATCGGTTACGGCAAGGATCGGTGCTTTTATGGATAGGAAGGAGGAACCATAGAGAGGATTGGCCCAACACTGGCGCTAAAAACAAACTCGCCGATAACACCCTTGTACAATCCTAACGACTTCAACACAATATTACTGAAATTAAATTTTATTAACACATTACTCCCTATTAATAATTAAATATTTACTTTATTAGTGCAGTAATAAGGAAAATTAATAATCAGATAACGTCAGTTCTCTTTATTTATTGAAATAGCGACATATATCGATGTTTGTTGAAAAGATTAGTTTCCTAAAAACTACCGATAAGATACGATTTGGATAAAAATGATTGTACAGAAAGGTGTTACCGAACGTTACCAAAACCCAAATGCCTTGAAAATAAATATTCGTTACACGTAACAACCGATGTGATTTTAATTCGATAATCTATTTGTTCTGTATTTTCGGTAGTTACGTGTCACCATGTCAGACTTACTCCAAGGCAATTCAACTGTCTCTCCAGGTAATTCGGGCACTATTTCCTGCGGCTCAGCGTTTTCTACCACATGGACGGGATCGGGGGGTGGTGGGTATGGGTAGAAGTAGGCGGGATGGACGGGGTAGTAGACGATACCGGGGCCAGGGTACATAGGTGGATGGCCGGGGGGGCCGGGCGGGTAGCCGTGGGGTGGAGGGGGACCGCCGTAACCATAATATGGACGTCCTGAATAACATATTCATTTATTAGTAACTAGCAGAGCTATCCCGTTTAAAACGGGAATAGTGAAAATAAGTAACCTAACCTAACCTAACCTTTTTTCGATTTGTTTTTGTGTGTGACTTTCTTGCTCTTTTTTTATAACATTATATCTAATATCTAAAGTTTTCAAATATTAATCACACAGGACACAGTACACACAAAAAATGCTTTAAAAACATAATTAAACCCAAAAATCAAATCATTGAAGTCTTATAAACAAAAATAACCATTTTATTGTTTGACAAAATTTTTTTTTGAAGAGGGGTTAAAAAATTATTTTGAAATCCTTTTATTAATATGATGATGAAAAATTGTATATGGAAGACATAATTATCATTAATGTAATTTAGTTTAGTTTTATTAGTGAGGGTCCAAAGCAGGCAATTACTTCGAAATTTTCGGTATATACAATCTTATGGTCATGTTAAGACGTGGCTGTGTATCATTACGAAACGCCCATTAATGACTTATTGATTTATAATGTCGACGGTAAGTACTTTATCAATTACTGATAACTAAAGACGACAAATCGGTGAACTTAACACAAGTGAAAAATACGAGAAACGCCTTAACGATGAAAAGTTTCAATGATAAAAGAAATATGTATCTGTTTATGTTCCTTATTGTTATCACATATATATTTCAAAAATTAAATCCTTGTATTATCTTGAGATAATTTGTATTTTATATTTGAAAAACAGTATAAATACGTTATAGTAGAAATTAATATCAACCACATATATGATAGTAACATTTCACGTAGTAACGAAAAAAATATTTCATCAGATGAATAGCGTAGACTAAAATTAGTCACGCTGAAATAAGTGATAATAATGTAAATGGGGGTATTATCTATAATCCTTGAGTATCTTGCGTCTGTTCTGTTTTATTTACTTTATAACTCATTGTATATTGAGTACAATTGCCTTTAGTTTCACAATCACGACTGTTCTGTATTATATGATGCTATTTGTATATACTCATGTTTGAGTTTTTAATTTCTAGAAAATAATTTCCTACTTTCCCTCTTACGTTAAATATAATAAACCAGAAACTTCTCTACTTTCTCTTATTTGTTCTAATGTTATCAAATGTACCAATTTTTACCTCAATATTGACTGCATACATATAATGAAATAAACAGAGAATGAAGGTATGCGTGGTTTTTAAGGATAACAAAACACAAACTATGTTTTTGAAAACGAAACAAAGAAACAATTTAATTATTTAGATTGTAATCATTTCATTATATGTTTAAATTAATGACATTGTTTGTGTTAAACAAGTTTAAAATACTGCGACTATTCCTTGTTTAGGTTACAATTAAACTACCTTCGTTTTAAGTTATATCGAAGGCCCAGCGCATATTTCTAAAATGATAATACATCATATGAGCCACTCCAAAATTTCAGATAAACAAGGCAAAAGAAATGTCTAGACTCCTAAATTGTAATAATAATAATAATTTAAGGTTTAACTACTGAGTTATACATACGTCAAATTGACGAAAAAATTGTGAAATGTAAACACTAGTAATACGCACTAAAAAAGTAACATGAAGCATGATTATGTGGGTGGTTTATTGCACAATTCTCTAATGGCACATTCTGTTATCAGCTTATCACAACGCTCACTCACCAGCCATGTTGTTCCCTTGTCAAGTCTGGAGCGACACTAATACTGTGCCGCGGAGGTGCGCCGTTACGTTTTTAAACGTACCACCTGATCTACACAGATAACGTCGCGAATTAATCGTAAATCGGAACGCAAACGTTCGAAAACTGCCGGCAGGTCGCAGAGAAAAGTTTAGAAATTTCACCAAAGAGGTTCAATAGGGAATGAAAAATTTTAATATTTAAAAATATTGTTTTAATACGTTACGTACTTTTCACATTTATTTTTTACATTATTATAAGTATTAAAATATTAGGTAACTCAATATTTCTTTATTTAAAATATTAATATTTAAAAAAAGTTGCCATCATTTTTCCACGAAATAGTCTTTGCCGTTGCACTATTAAAATAAACAATTCAAACTAACAGAAATAAACATAAATATTTTTTACCAACGTCGACCTTTTACTTTTAAATTTCTATTATTAGTAAAATCTTTGAAATCATTAAAAAATTTAAATTAAAAACGGCTGTCTATATTTTTGTAAGTCCATCGATAGTTTAAGTATTTTTTTAATCTACTCTCTTTATAAATTACTTTTTATTAAGGACAAGGAATTTCAGTTGTTTCCTGTGTTCGTTTTCATTTTAGAATAAAGGTTACATTTCACAGTTTATTACTACCTATTAATAACTTCTTACTAACTATTGTATACAATGACAAAATATATGTATGTGTATTACTCAGGTTTAAATCACGGAGTGTCGCGAAAGTATTTACCAATCGGACGATATATTTATAATCTATTTTAAGAGCAGAGCTGTATCACTTAAATCTATTTATTATTTATTTGCCTGTAAAAATTGTTAGAAGACGGTTGAAGACCAATGTTATTTATTATTTTTGTACAACAAAGCTACAGGAACATTAAACTGGTAACAATTTGTATATCTGAAATATGGATGTGGTACCAAGACGATTCTCACCGCGCTCGTCTTAAGACTTCTTTTTACCCCAGTAATTAAGTTAACTACAGCGCCCTTTAAATTTAAATTCTCGCTGTGTTTTTTTCATTTAATATATATTAATTTTTTTAATACAATTTAGAACATTTTACTTAGTATTAAAAAATGCACAAAAGTGATATAAGAATTGGAAATTGTTTCTAGGTCACACGTCACTAATTATCTATATGTTATGGTAATTGAACTGCATCGCGTCGAATTTGGCACGAGTCGGTTTGATTGTGAACATTTTTACCGTTAAAGGTTTGTTTTATAACATCAAGTGATGGTACCAGTAGTACATTTATATTATAAAGAAACCACCGTAAGTCTACAATTTGAGAAAAAATCTCTTGAAGTATTAGTTACTTGATAATCATTTTATCTATCTACAAGTTGAATAAAGGGAGGCGACGTTCCGTCTGTGTATATTTTATTGATATTATTAGTACTAAGGAAAATCGAATGAATTTCTACACAACGACATATAAATGCAATTTTACACATATTAACGGATTAATGATTAACGCTACCTCACGTTTATTCATCGGAAATGTAACGGTTTAACGTTTAACGAAGTTAACTATTTGATTAACGGTGCCTAGCTATGTATAAAGTAAAGAACCTTTTGCTTGTATATTACAAACTGATTTTACAATTCTATTAATCTGTATATATAAGCCTGCAAGATCACAACAAACACTATTACCGTCATCGTATGTAATTTGCTTTAAATACATTTTATTCTCCACCCCAACTTCATTCCTAAGTAACCTGCAAATATTTCAAACCAAATATAAAGACCATTAATAAAGTTATTCAATCCATCATATTTATTTACAGTTATACGTTGTATATGTAACAACTATAGTGCAGTAATTTATTAATTACGGATATAAACTATAATGTAATGATATGTATATAATAATAATCTAAATTCTAATATTCTTATGATATAACATTACAATATTTAAAGCTCTGAGTTAATTGCTTTTCATTATTTCACAAATGATATTTTAAACAAAAACATTTATCCCCACCACCACAACCTGGTGTACAGGTACACCAATTTCCCTCTGTAAGGTCTTAAATCGGTGAACACCAGTAAACTTTCATTGTTCTTCGTATACGAAAACGAACCGATCCCGTATACTTGGTCTTTGTGAATCAACGGCGCTCCGGATTGGATCCCTGGGAACATCTCCAAGTTTCGGATACAAATAAATGTCCCCCAAGCTTTTGGCAGGTAATTAGCGCAATCCACCAACACCTGGTCTCTGTAAGTGACCGCTTTGAGTATATTGCTGTATCTAATGTGTCTCTTACTAGCAAAACCGAAAGCAGCGAACTGCCATCCTTTTCCGCTGGTTCTCGCATCCTTGCCAGCTAGCGGCATGTAATACGGTCTTCTGGGAAGAGTCTGGTGCTTGATGTAAGTGGTGTCGCCGTCGGTCACCGTTATGAGTAGTATGTCGTGACGCGTATTATGTTTCCGGTCGGTACCGATTCGCACCCATTGCGTCTGTCTCGTTCTGTCAACTGTCATGTAGTCAATATTCACCACTTTACTGCTCTGCGGGTTCCCGTTTATGGCGAAGATATTGATCCTGTGCTTTTGTATATTTGATAGTGGATGTGCGGATGTGACGATAAGTCTGTCGTAAACGTATGTACCGATACTGACTGGTGAGTTGTCCACGGAAATGCCGACCACGCAATCGAAGGTGTCGTCGTCGAGCCAGCGGAACATTGCTGACACGGTGCTGAACGGGAAACTGAAGAGAATGAAGTTGATGTACCTTTAAAAGAAATTATATTAATGTATAGAATAGAAAAGATTCAGGAGCTAGTATTTTTTAAAACACAACCAAATTTTTGTTTACACAAATTATATAGTAAGAAATTTAATCATGGCTATGGTGGTGATATGATATGATGATGACGAAAAAAAAACATTGTATTACCTTTTTTTATGCAACTAGATTAGCAAATGAACAAGGTACTGTTAAGGTGGTGTACAGTGCACCACACAGTGCTAGTCGCCTTGAGACGAGAGATGTTAAGTATCGTCACCCCAGTTATTTCACTAGTTCACAGCACTATTCAAACCGTAAAAGAGTAAAGTTTACACAGTACTATTTATCGGCTGCAATAGGAGCTACTGTGGTACCTACTTAGTTGGTCTACGGCAACAGAGACCTTACATTAGTAAAGGAACAGTACCTAGAGAATATAAGAATCATCACGGCGCAATATAAATATTAAAGAAAAAATACTATTGCACAAATTTCTACTAAGAATAGGAAGGATCATTGTAAAGGAAAGTTTATTTTATAACTCACATTTCTATGATCAATTTCTACGGAACAGTGTAGTGGAGAACGTTTGAACACATAATATTTATTTCTTGTTTATTTCTTACGGCAAATATTATTCAAAATACATCGACGTATTTACAAATATATCGTATACGTAAAACTTTGTTTATTTCATACCAGCTTGATGACGTTACATGTTAATTCGACACCTTGTGGTATGTCTATTGACGAGGTTATGTGTAAAGCAATAACAATTACTGGTGGTAGGTCTTTGTTGTTGGAGACCGTCTAGGTAGGTACCGCCGCAGCTCTTATTTCTGTCGCCAAATGTTCCGGTTTGAAAGGTGCTGTATGCTAGTGAAATTACAGGGGTAACGAGACTTAACACCATAAGTCTCAAGGCGACGAGTGTAATGAGGTTCTGTGTATACCATCTTTACCAGTTGTTCTGGGCGAGTGTATCGTTTACCATCAGGTAAACGCCTTCCTCGTCTCGTCGCCTTGTCGAATAACAAAAAAAACATTTTTTTTCTATTCGTAACCTTATTATTATTATTATCAACTTATTTAATTATACCCAACAAAAAGTTTAATAATGTAGGACAAATACGTTTAATTATTTTCCACAATATTTCAGTGCTTTCATAACGTTTTCAGATATCTTCTTGAACTCTCCATAATGTGTTTTGGCCCTGTTTTGTCTGTTTACTCCATACGACGCGTAGACATGGATTAAATCCTTTATCATATCCTTGACGATCACACGAAAGAATTGCGAACTACGTCGGCCCATTTTCTCGGCTACTAGCAACATCGATGTCGCCTGCAGAAAATTTCATAATAATTCAAGCTTATTACATAAAGCAAATGTATTATTTATATCAATGTTGAAATTAAAAGAGCCTTTACGTTACCTTCATTCTCCAAAATTTTAGAGCTTCTCCTAACATTTCGCTTTCATATTTCTTACCTACATCTTGTATACTTGTACGAAGAATATATAGGTGGTGGCGGCGGCAAACTTCTTCTGTACAAACAAAATTTTATATAAATACAAAAATACGCAGGAAAGTTACAAAAATTTAAATAATTCGGAGTCTTATAGAGTTCAGTTAATATAAATAGGAAGCCCCCGCAAGTTGTTAGAGAAGTTAATGTAATGTAATATATTTAATGAATGTACGTATAAATAACATAAAAGGAGAAACACAAAAATTTAATACTTTCTTTTAAACCTAGATCTTTGTATTAAGAGTTTCTTATCGAAGGTCTTTATGAATTTGTAGTAAATAACATTCCAATATAACATTGATATTATTATTATTGTTAAAAACCAAGAAATTGATACGTACACTATAGTTTATTTTTAATCTAACATAAA